>JAHWXV010941343.1:0-14984 GCA_024586415.1 Phrixothrix hirtus | reverse complement strand
ATTTTCTCGCGTTTATTCCAAGGTGGGCCAATCTTGTTCAATCTCAGCCGCCCACCATGGCTTTGATTGTCTGAGGCTTTTCTAGTGTTCTTTTTAGCAGCATTATTAAAGGTAGACCTGGTTGCTAGCCTAGGTCGTACCCTATGTCGATGTAGCATTCTCTACTTACGGAATCGACACCATACCGCTCAGTGTTGACGTATTTAGCCTACGTGTTACAAGCGTAGCCACAATCCCAGCATTATCCTAGGCATGCCTAACGCTATTCTATACAGACTAAGCTCCCTAACATGAACTGGTTACTCTACAAGCCAGAATGTAGTTGCCCATGCCACGACTACTAAGGAAGTATACGTAATTCACTGACACATTCAGGCACTTCTTTGTTAAAAACAGTTCATCTTGAACCAACTGTTATAACATGCAATTCTTGACAAAGTTATTTAACGTAATTTAAATGTAATGTGATATTTCAAACAACGTATAGGTGAAATTTTATGGTGACAAATAAAATTGTATAGATTCGCAAGTGTCGTTTCGAGTCTCAGAAGAAACTGTCTAAATTATCTAATTTTGGGCATATTCTTCACTGTAAAGAACCGTTCTAGAGGGAATTTGTTTTCGACATCCTACTGGGACTTTGACTTTTATCAGCATTGGCGTATAGTAAGTTATTTTTTGTCTACCATATGCTAAAGCCCTTAGTGCTGAAACTATAATTACCAATTTCAGAATCATCGTATACATTAGTAGTTTACCTTCAATTAAATGAGAAACTGAATGAAGCTTAATTTTACATAAACATGACCTTTACACAAATTGTAGGCTACTTAATAAAAGTAAAACTATTAATTTTAGTATAAATAAGAGTCTTTTCAATTTACATAAATACTTGATTTTATTGTCGGTTTCAGTTAATAATTATTCTTGCCAATATTTGTTATTTAAGAATTATAAATTATTGTTGTTTAAATGCAAACGATCCTCGTACTTTAAGAATTTTATTGACTATTACTTGTCTACTTGTAAATTCTGAATCTTCTTTCTTATCATTTACGAGTAACTTCTCAGTTTATTTCATTTCATATGTTTAATTTCAAGTAAGTTGCATTATAGCTGCCATAGGTAGAATTTGGTGATCTAAAAATTAAACGTTTACTATTTGATTTCAGTGGCTTAACTAACTAGAGTGACGTCAAATATCGCTACCGTTCCTTGAGTTTCGACAAAGTTCAATATTCCTAATCTAAACCGACTGAGCGACACGCGTTATATTTCCAACACATTTATTGTGGAATTTACATTAAAATTGTTTTTTCTAGGAGTGTACCTATTCCGTTTTCTTAGAAAGTAGTGCCAATCTATAGGATCCATGTTAACTGTTTATTTATTTTCAAAGAGCACGTATTAGATCTTTATACTGTTACCCATTATTATAGCAAAGAATATAAACATTAATTCGAATAAGTCAATATAGTTAAACTTTTTATACAAACTACACATTTTATTTTCACAATCAAAAGCAAGGCTAAGCATCAAATTTAGAACTCTACTTTAAGTTCATTTATTAATATATACGTTTTTATATGTATTGTGGATATAAAATTATAATGAATGTTTTGATAACTTTGTAATAAATACAATTTATATTTACGTATTAATTTATGTAAACAATTTTAACTTATGGTAATTAAAATATAATATAAAGTTTATTGTAACTTTTAATTTTATATTTCAACGTATGTATATGGGTAACTTCAAGTTAAACTAACTTTTGTTAGTACTAATTTGTTAGCCAGTGATGGTGTTCAGTGGTCTATTTTCACTCATTTAACTTATCGATCAAGATAATAGCAAAGGAAGACCATGATTCTTTATTAAATCATGTGTTCATTCGGAAAAATTAATTTCTTAATTTGAATAATTGGAATCTGAAGGTTTGTTGATAACATATGTAAATAATGTGTATTAAAGACCTTTACTTCAGATTATTTTCCTTCCTCTTTTCTTTCTTTATGCTTCAAAATTTACTTTTCATTTTGTAAATCGGCTATAAACACCTATTTCTGTATATTCTGTTCATTTCTTGCTGTAAAATGCTGTGGGATAATGCAATCATTTTTTAGTATACTCCATAATTCTGAAAATTACCATACATGTTTAGTTATCTCTAGTTATTTCCATATGCACTTAATCTTATTTCATGTTTATCACATACTATAATTATAACATAATTCAATATTAATAAACTTTTGGTTGAATACATCGATGGTAAAAATAAATTACCTATTTCTGTTCCTTCATTTCTTTTCTTAATTGTTTTAAAATGTCGAATTGTTATGTATATTCTGAAGTTAATAGTTGATTAGACTACTATAAGTATTTACCGAGCTGTTTTTCGAATACTTCTTAGATTAATCAAATTCAAATATATAATTTTTCTAGGATCTGATGTAAGAGAAGCTGACCGGAAGTAACCAATATGAATTATTTATCGTTTAATTGTCTCCAAATAACTCCCTATAAAATTAAAAAATAACTATGCTAATGACTTTGTAGAGAAATCATACATTCAGATTGGCTGTAGGTATGATATTTTATGTCATATTTTAACAAATAGTAATAAAAGATGAGGGAATGTACTTACTGATAAATACGCGCGATTAAACACACGTGTAGAGATAGAGATAGAAGTCAGTAGAACAACAATATTTTTCAACGGATTCGAAGCCAGGTCACAAATGCACTGCAACATCAATAGCAGTTATGAGAAAAAATAAAAATATAAAAGTGACCTTATTTTTGACTGAAACTAGCCCATAAAAGTTGTTCTGGTAAACATGAAATTAGATGAAATTACTTATAGCGAATTCGACTTACTGCACTGCATGAGTGGTGCATATTAGCTGCCTTCTATTCATAAAAAACTAGGAAAGCTACAAACTACTGTACTTTTTTGTAAAAGGAAAACTGCTTATGTGCTCTGCAAGTCAAGATCGCTATTAGTTACATGTTTGCTTATTTGTAAATTATTGCGACAAAGTTTTTTCTTTCTGGTACACTCTTACATACATAACTCTAGCTTAAAATTATCGTCAAGACCAGAATCGTCTTCAAATACCTTCGGGAATAGAATGGATAAATGTGACTAGCGAAAGACGTTATTTTATAGCTCCCACATAACTATTTCTTAAAAATAAGAGCCTTATGTCCACATTTTGTTAACTTCAATTTAAGCAAAATGACGATGACAAAGTATTTCACAACATAGAATGATAAACATGTAAGTAGTAAGTTCCAACAATCGCTTTTTACTTATAAATACGTAATCTACCACAATATTACCTAATCTCTTTTGTAATATTAACAAGATTAAAGGAAGCTTTTTATTGAATCGTACAACTAACATATTAAATTAATAAAATTAATGTGTACACATTTCAAAACTGAAGAAACTTACGAATATAAAACACTTTCACAATCATCAAGAATGCAGATAAATATTGAACTTTTATGTTACAAGAATATAATGGAATTTGCATGCTTAACCCAAATAGTAGTTAAAATAAGCAGAAATATTTATGGATATTTTCCATATCCTCAATTTTTAAGCCACAGAATTAGGCATAAAATCTATAAATAGTTTAAAAGTCCCAGATAACGTTTTAGACACTGTCTAAGTATAAGAAATTGTTCACTAAAGCTTAATCAATGTTGAACTAAAACGAATGGTATTTTGACGACATATAATGTTAATTATGTAAGTAAATATGTATGTATATACAGTGTGTTTCAAATTATGTAAGCACCGTTGCTAACTTTGTTATTATTAAAGGTAGAGGAATGGTTAAGACTAGCAAACTTGTCGAATTTTTTCTCGCGATTACAAAGACGAAAACCTAAAAGTGAACCAACATCTAATTTCAGAGTAATTCAACACACTATGTATTTTTAAAATATAATACCCTACATATTGTGTGGTCAATAGATTTTATACAAAAAGTTTTCATTGGAATATTGAGAAAGTTACTTGAAACTTTTACAAATTTATTTCATTCAAAATTGAAAAAATATAGTGTGAGACAATACATGAGTTTCTCTTATGTATTATAGATATGAGAATATTGTCCACAAATGATTAAAGTATTATCTACGTTTATTTTGGGAATGACAATTGCAACGGTTACCCATGCAAATTACTGGACATGCAAAACGCTGATTAACTCCAGAGAATTTTTTAGATAACTCACTTCAACGCATGTTTACAGAAAAACCGAAAAGTTTACGTAAAAGTGCCTCAAATACATAAAAACCATAGAATGTATTAAAATAATTATTAATTCTGTTTTCTAGAAAATAGCAAAAAAAATTAAAATCGCAAGAATAAAATGGCACTTCCGAAAATTCGATTTCAACTCAATTCTTACTATCGTATTCCAGGAAAGTAGGAAACAAATACAAAATGCTATTTTTCTAGAATGTTTAGTTTTTGAGATATATTGTTCACAATTATCACTTTAAGTACTTCCGGTTACTCCATTTTCAGAAATTTATTAGAGAAATCGCTTAGTTCATACAAAGTACAACTAACTTTAAAAGAATCGTTATAGCCGATTAGAAGAAAATCGTGAAAACTAAAAATTCGAGGAGTATCTAAAAATGATAAATAAAATCGTACTTCCGGTATTTCGATTTTAATAAAATTCTTGATTTTGCATGCAAGGGTACATGCAACCGCATGATTATATGAAAAGACAAGACTAAAATGGCATTTTAGGTTATCCCATTTTAGTGAAATTTCTGCAGTTACGTGTATAGATGACTACAAACTTCAATATCTACAACTTCTCGTTTTCGAGATATCTTGTTCGCAACACCCACATCCATAATCACACGCACGCTCAGGCCCGCGCTCTCATACTCGTTCACGCGCACACGTGCATAAGTGCATCCACACACACACGGCCACGCATTCACACGAGTACGCATCCATGCCCACCTGTGCACATGAGAACATTACCACAAGCACACACGCGTATAGGCGCGCGCGCACTCACTCAAATACACGCCAATTTCTAAAAGCGTATAAAACATTTTGGACGTAAACTATTCTCTTTTACCTATATTTTGTATGGGGTAAGATAAAGTAAAAATTGAATAGATCTATAAAACATCTGGTGGTAGACAACACACGACTTTCTGTACGAATTATAAATATGCAAATAATGCCCACAAATCATTCAAATATTAATTACGTTTATATTAGGAACGATAGCTACAATTGCCATTCATCCAAATTACTGGACAACGCTGCTTAGCTCCGGAGATTTTCGCCGATAACTCGATTTTATGAGGGTTCTCGGAGAAACCGATTATTTCACATAAAAGAATGTCATTTTTGTAAGTAACGTGACAAGTTTAAAAAAACGTTAAAGTTGTTTTCTAGAAAATCGAGAAAACCTGAAAATCGCTAGAATAAAATTGCACTTCCTGTCATTGGATTTTAACAAAATTTTTATTAGGACGTGCCATGAAAGTACTAAACTTAAATATATAACTTAGTTTAACTACGTTGTTTAGTTTTTGAAAAATGTTGTTCACAATTGATACTTCAGGTACTTCCGGTTACTTGATTTTCGGAAATTTATTAGAGAAACCGTTTGGTTCATGTAAAATGAAATTAAATAGCTAAGAAATACGCTAAGTTTAAAAAAACAGAGCCAATTTCAAAAAAATCGCGAAAAACTAAGAATTCGGAAAATATCTAAAAATGACGGAAATAAATGGGTATTTCCGATTATTCTATTTTGATCAAAGTTTTGATTTACCATATAAATACAAATGTTCATTTTGTTAGGATTTTTAGTTTTACGGTTATTTTATTCATCGTTAATGGTAAAACTACTTCCGGTTACTCGTTTTACGGCAAATTTTCTAAGAAACCGCCTAGATTATATGAAAGGGCATTAAATTTATGCGAAATATAGTACGTATTAAAAAAATATTTAAAGATGATTTCGAGAAAATTGCGAAAAACCAAAAATGGCAGGAATTGAAGGCCACTTTCGGTTGTCTGATTTTAGTCAAATTATTGGGGTTGCATGTATGGATTATTATAAAGCCAACTATAGAATTTTGTTTATCTACGACTTTTCATTTTGGAAACATTTTGTTCACACACCAATACAGATACACAGACAGACAGGCAGCAGACCGACAGACACACACATCCATGCACGCACGCACGCATGCACGCACTCACGCGCGCATGCACATACGGGCGCGTGCACGCACGCATGCACACACGAACGCACGTATGCACGCACGAACGCACGCACGCACACGCACACAGACAAATTTTTAAAAACATGATTTTCGGACTTAGGGACCTGAAAACCTATATTTCCACCATAATTGCGACATCAAAAATTTTGAACGAAGACGATATTCTTTCTTTTACCTAAATTTCATATAGAGTAAGGAAAACTAAACATCAAGTAAATGAAGAAAGTCTAATCTAATTCTTAAATTAATCGTTCAAATATGTCCCATATTAACATGGAATCTCAAAGAAATTCCTTTGTTTGTTGTATGTCAAATAACTTTTTCATTGGTTATCTTTAAGCATAAAATGTGCTCCTATTTAGTAAAATGATAAATTAAGTGTCTATTTATGATCTAAAAGTTGGTTTCATGCGTTCTGAAAAATGTAATATGTTGGAAGTATACATAATACGTAGAAAAAATTCAACACAGCTCTTGAGCGATAAACACAATTATTTCCAACTGTGATATTCCTGATCACCGTTATTTTCTACTGTTGCATAGAAAATTTGGAGGTATTATAAACATTTTTACTAAGAAAAGAAATAAGAAAAATTTTGTAATAAATAATGAAACCGATATTCAGTATAATTTAATGAGTGATTGTCAATAGGAGAGCGTATTTCTTTATCTACAATCCAAAGTATACTAAAAACACTTAAGTACATTCTGTTTAAATACCAGCTTGTACAAACTTTAATGTTAGGTGATTTTGTAAAAGAAATAATTTCTTGCAATCAGTTTATTAATAAAAATCACCAAGAGTAATAAGAAATATTCAATAAATATACAACAAACTATTGGGGTCGCAAGGTCCCTTTTGAATTTTGTTTTCAGAACCTCCAGAATCGTTTTTTTAACGTTTGGTGTGGTGTTATGAATTCTAGAGTTATTAGACCATTTTTTTTATTAACTTTCCCTAACATGTCTATGTTATGCACAATTCTCAGAAAACATACTAAAAGAACTATTAGACAACCTAAATGTCGTAGACCGTTAATCAAGTTACTTCCAGCAGGATGGGGCACCAGCTCATAATTATCATGTTGCTTATGAATTGTTAAATAGATTTCTTGGAGTACATTATATAGATAAATGGCCACCCTAGGTCGCCTGACAACCCTATTGGATTTTTTCGATTGAAGAAGTGCAGGAGAGCACAACTATTGTTCTGAATAATATCAATGCATGTAATATTTTGAAATCAACAGCCAGTGTGCGGAGTAATAAAATATGTTGGTAGCAGTGCATCGTATTCTAACACGTACTTTGATTATTAGATTAATAAAATTTAATTTAAGTATCCGATACGTACTTACTTAAGTTTACGTTATGTGTTGTTTACTTTATTTTTTATGAAGGTACTAAAATCTTTTAATTGTTAGGTTATTAAAGTTATAAAATGTTCACTTCAGTCGCTTATTTTTAATTGTTTTACGATCATCTATCGTCAACGTCTTGTTCAGAATCAAAATCTCTATCGAATGGCAACACAATACATAAGGTATTGTATTTAAAAAACACCTATTTTGTTGAATAACTCCGAAATCAGGTGATCATATATTTTTCTGTTTTCACCATTGCAATAACAAAGTTACCAACGATGCACACCTTATTTGAAACAATATTGTCGATGCCATCATTAATAATAAGATTAGTTCATACCAGCGTGCCTAAGAATAAATAAAATTGTACATACAAAAATATTAGACATAAATAAGGTGAATTAACTATTATCGTAAATTAACTAGTTATAATATTCCTTTAGGCTAGGTTGTTAAAAATAGCAGATTTGCTAAACTAAAGTAAAGGTCTAAATAAATGAAAATCAACGATATTTATGCAAATTAACATGGGAGCCGTGTGAATCAACTAACCCAATATGAAATTTAAATGCATTGGTTTAAATTCAGAAAGTAAGCAGCAGTATTGTATAAATAAACTGTGGAAAGGTTATATAAATCCAAGACAACTTAGCAGTTAGCATCTTTTCCCGAAGCCCGAGAATCGATTAAATATCGCCAAGTTACAGTGCCATTATTCATCGACCAAGCTAAATCATTTTAAGGCTACGTAATACAGTCATCGTTATGAATTGATTTAGTGAATGAATAAGTCTCCATTAATTTGTTACATCAACGAGCGTAGGAGACGTAAGTCCACCTTAAAGACACTTGTTAATTTCACCACGACACAACGTGTGGAATATTCAAAAGTGTGGTAATCCAACACACCAGAAAACAAATTCGCTACAAAAACAGTGAGGTTAGTTTTCAATTCAAAATTAATTATTTCGTATTCGAGAGTAATAAAGCGCTCGCGATAAATTAAAAGATATTTAATTTAAAACCTTTAAGATAAATTGTATTTATCATAGTCTAAACAAAGGTACACAGTTTCTACTATTCATTCAGAAATTATTTTATTTAAAACTCAGGTAGGAACTGGGCATACCTTCCTTTAGACCAAGTAATTTAAACTTTTATTTAGTATTTAGAGTTAACCCATTGTTAACAAACATTTTTCTTGCCAATATATAAAATCGTTCTTGTAAATTGGTGATATTAAATTGTGATATTAAATTTAATTATTTTACATTAATCCACGTATAGCATTTTATTTTGCAATTTGTTACATGTATATGAATTAATTTTTATTTCAATTTAAGTAAATTATTTTATATTGACTATTTGTTCGAGAAAATTGCTAAGCTTGCTTTTAAACAGAACTCTTAACAGGTAAAAGATAAATAACAGCACTCGTTCTAACTGTCCTTAAGTCGCAGGGGTGGCTATATAAATAAAGAAGTTCACTTGGCTGATGACCTCTAATTCAAAATAAATAACCCGCTCGATCAACCACAGTAATGATAATAAATCAATTAAACCGCCCTGGATAACAAACATTGTATGAAATATACTACTTATTATTTATTAAATTGTAACAGGACTATCAGTTAAAAATTTAAGTTAGACATTTAGGCTAGCATTTATTTATATTTCACTGCAATTTTACTTCAATCATAAACTTTTAAAAAGTGTATATATTGTAAGCTATTAACTAAACCATACAGATGCAAGCATTCGAAAATAATTCAAAATAAATACACCAAAATTATAATTTCAAAATAACAACGATAAGCTGTAGACCAAATCGAATCAAATTAATTATAAGTAACGCACGTACACATTATTAAATTTTAAAAAACAAGAGTAATACGTGTAAATATTATTCAAAATATCAGTAATCTGCTCCGTTAAACAGACAATACATTTCCAAAATGACCCATGCTTAAAATTTCCTGACACTAAAATATTCATGTTATTATAACTAATAACAACAAGTTATTAAAATATTAATATAGGGCGGTAGCATTCGGTTTAAGACTTTAGTTACTCTTGTGAATGGCAATTCTGTTCTTCATACTCGGAAACGTTTGTCCAATGTATACCAAAAGCACTTAACATACAGAATACAAAATATAACGTCATTCTTTATAGTTGGCGTTTTTTCCTTGAAGTTGTATCAATTTCAACTTTAGTATTTGAACCACCAAATGTTTATAAGGTTTAAAAAGTAAATTAGATAAACTATAACAATTGCAACTATATCATAAGAATTACATAGCACTGTATTGATAGCGTGGTTATTGAAAATAATTCTACTTAGAAAAGATTTGAAATAATTAGTTCTAATTAAAATTGATTTAAAATCTTCAAGTTCTTTAATTGAAAGATGCAAGCCAAATTTTGATGATTATGTATTTTTGAAAAACTGAGTTAAAAATAATCATAATAGTATGAATAACGACTAAAATACAGAATTAGATTCATAATTAGATCTGTTACATAATTGTTTTGTCTGACAAAATTTCTGAAACCTACATACAAGTATGTACTTACTTATGTACGTACTTACATATGTAATATTGATTTTTCTGAATCTATTCGGCATTTGGTTAAAACTTTGGGTTAAACAAAAGGAATATTAGATTTAAATATTCTAAAGGATAGAAGATTAAAAGTTGGGATAAAAATTCAAGACGTTTTGCAATATTTTACTGAAATATTTACAGTCCAATATATTGTAACAAAATTAGAAACAATAAAAACTCAAACGAACATTCTGGAATAATCCAGAAGGTTCCTTGTAACTAAGATAGATGACGTAATAACAAATACCTCATCACTATAACCGATATCTGTCTCATTAAATTCAGAGTCAGCAATGAGTCATGGAATTGCATCATTATTATGATTAATTTTATTATTTACTAATCTAGAGTTTTTCCTCAATGTTCTGGAATTTCTCCTTTCTATATAAATAGCAGATTATATTCTCTTTGTGTTTAGTTTAATTAGAATTTCATGCTGTTAGTTACTGTTATACATAAATAGAAATATAAACGTTTGTTGTTAGTGTACTGTGAAATAAATATTTAAATAAATAAGTGTAAATAAATATTCATAATATTAATGAATATAAATAAAGATTTTTAAACAATTAACTAGTTCCGTTACAATGTAAAAACAATTAGAATTTATTTTTTATTTTTTAAATCTAGCAGCACATGTAACTAAGGACTTTTCTAAAAAGTGGGAGATATTGTCTGATTAGTAAGTGCTATAGTAATTATCACTTATAATGTACAATGTAAGATTATATCACAATACAGTTTGAAAATTTAATAACCCACTCAGGTATTTACAAATAGATTACACTTTCAATTTATCAAAACTTGGTTATTTAAAATAGATAAACAAAGCTTTCAGAATGTAATTTAGTTTGATTTGAATTATATTATTTGTAATTTGGGAACGTCATTAAAATTTTAATTGTTTTGCTTTGCTTTGATAATGGTCTGAATGATTTACAAAGCTAGAAAATTTGTATGTAATCTACCTAATATTACCTTCATATTAAATTATTTAATCAACGCCTACTAGCACCAATTCTAAAATTTAACGGGATTTCTGATCATTTAAAATAACCAATTGCGTATGCTTTATCTGTTTAGCTTTCTAAACGTTTAGTTAGTGACGTACAAACTTTAGTAGAGATAAATAGATTATAAAGAACTGTATTAAAGATATAAACCAGTTTATGAATCTTTAAAATAAACATTCGTAAAAAATTAACTTCTTAGTAAAACATGATTGGGCAATTGAAAAATATAAACTATTACCTGCCAAGATTGATGTATTAATAAAAGTAAATTTGAAAACATTAACAAATAAATCTATCCTAATACATATATATGTATATATTTTTGAATTTTTACAAAAACATAATCATAATACAATTTTAATTTATTTTTCTTTTCAGAAATAAATTGCGATATAAATATTCTTTTGTACCACCCACATCTAAATTTATATACACTTTTGAAATAATATAATATAATAAATAGATATAATAAATATCTCGTTGAAAACTTACTAACAAATTTAAAAGTATTTTAAAATATTGATTTATTATTTTCTAACGTTCTGCTTTATATACGTCATTTAAGAACATAAGTTGTTTATTTGTGTAAAACGGAATAAATTTTCACTTTATTTTTTATTTATTGGTTTGTTTTATTTTCTTTGTAAATAATCACAAAAGTCTAATAGTTATGACCTAACTTTATAAATCTATACATTTAATTGATTGTTTTATCAAATTATTCTCGTATTTATTATTCGAATGTAACATCACCAATCTCAAAAACTTTGAAGCCTTGTCAAAATGATTTTATAAGATTTTAGAGTGTAAGACATTATCCATTTGAAGAACTTCAACATGTACGAGGGATACTATTTATATTGTGAGCCTTGGCAACACTACGTGTTTAAGATACCATCCAACATTTGTAATGGAAAGTTTGACATTTTTGATCATAACCTTATTCAGAACATTTTGACATTAGAGTGTGATTAGCGGTGTTTATAGTGACTTGAAAATTGTGCCTCAGCGTAAAATGGAATTAACTTGTGAAAATTTTCGTGCGATGATTTATGACGACTTTCGACGTGGATTATCTAGACAAGAATGCATCGATTAACTTACTTCCACTTTTCGCGATGAAACCCCATCCTTTGCCACTATGAAACGAATTTAATCGTGGCCGCGGTTCGCTCACCGACGAAAGTCGTAAAGGTCGTCCAAAATCAGTTGTGCTAGAAAACATTGATGCTGTTCAAAAACTGATAATGCAAGATCGTCATGTGACATACTATGAGATTCGACCAGCATATATAAAATATTGCATGAACATTTAGCCGTGAAAAAGGTTTGTTCTCGTTGGGTCCCACATTTAAAAACATCTGAAATCAAATGTCTAGGAAATACAATGGCGATGCTTCAAAAGATGTATATAATATTGTAATAGCTGACGAATCATGGATATATGCGTATGAGCAGGAAAGTAGACAGCAATCGACTGTATGGGTGTTTCAAGATGAACCATACCCAACAAAAACCATGTTTTAGAGATGTCTCAAACAGAATGGGAAAAATGTTTGACAATTGGTTCAAAAGAATGCAAAAGTGTATAGATCATAAGCGACAATATTTCGAAAAACAATTAATCAATTTTCAATGATAAATTACTGTTTCTTTATTATTAGGCTTATAATATGGATAGTGTCCCTCGTATGCGAAAATTGACTCTAATTGTGGAATTTGAATAATTACCAAACTTTCAAAATACAAGTTTGTTTTAAAATACTTTCAGGCCACACATTCTTTACATCTTCAAAATGGGACAAAAAACAGAGTATTGAAAAACTTGTCATAAATCGTTTAGAAATTCTGATATTTTGAGCAGCTTATGGCGCGAATATAGAACATCGCAAGTCGCTCGCATAGAAGGCATAAATCTGTCCCGATTGTACTGACTAATATTACTACAAATTCATTGAAATCTAACATAAAACTATATCATATAATGTATAATACATATGTATGTATGTGTGTATTATTTGTTTACAGAACTTATGGACTAGTAATACCTTAATTTAGATGTTTAGAAAGTTCAGCTTCTTTAAGTTGCAAAACAAAGCATTATAAAAATTTAAATTTCAAATTGTCAATGTTATTTATTACGTTCTTAAAATAAGTAAATGCTTCAAAAATGAAAACTAATTACTTTTAGTACAAAAATATGTATAAAATATTATAAGAACTTCTTTAGTTTAATAAATCACACAAATGCTTAACACTAATATAACCACACCGAGCGCATTTAAGTGGATTTTCCCCAGAATGAATATGTATTTTCAAAATAGATCTATTAATTCTATACCATAATCGCACGGAGAACATTTAAATTGTTTCTTTTCAGTATGGAGGACTATATGCATTTTCGAACCAGTCTTGCGAGTACTGCAATAATTACAATGCGAACATTTAAATTTAAATGTTTAAAGTTAGAATCAGATATGATTGCGATCGTGATTTATTTTCTTCAGAATCTGAAAGTTAACTTAAAAATAAGATCTTTAAGCAATGTTAAGTTTACTTTTATCTACCCTATACGTTTATTTGTCATTATTTGAATGCATGTTTTTGGCAATGTAAAACACTATAAAATATTTTATATAATTTGAAAAATATAATTCAATTATCAATTTTTCTCATTAACGTGTAACTTCGCATAATTTTAGTACCCTCTTCGAATTAGGTACACATTAATTCCAATTAAAAAGGTTTTGTATAGTCAAACAGTATTGCTATATTTACTTTTTGACGGTCCAGTTTTATGATATTCGGCGGTATCGGCATAACACCAAAATATAAACTAATAAAAGAAAATTTTTCAAAATAAATTATAATATTTACGAAAAGTATCTAACACTACTTAATATATATATATTGCATTACTTTAATTATTCTTTTGATGTCAATAATATTTTATGTTGATAAATAAATTTTACTGGGCACGTGTGTAAGGTCATTTAAATAAGAACTTTTGAGTTGAATAATATTGTCACTGTTAATAGAACGGATTTTCTATTAAATACGATTTTTTTCATGTTTAAGACAATAAACAAATTATTATAATTGAATTTATAAGCTAATATTTTGTTTTATAAATTTACTGCATCAGATAATGTCATTATAGATGTTAAAATTAATTTCATTTGGGGTAATTATTTTTATTAATTTAAGTTTTTTTGAAATTTTCCATATAATAGATACTTTAGTTGTTTGCGTACGTAACTTTTTGAAAGTAATTTTTCAAAATGTGGATATAAAGTCGATTGATAATCTTTCTCTAGACAAGGAAAAGGACATTTTTATTATCGTGTGGAAAGTTTTAAAAAATAGGTGTTAAAAGTCTGATTAAAGTAAATCGGTAGTGAAAGGCTTCAATTATATCATAGCACCATCCCGAATCCCGTTTGAAGACATTATCTGTGGGGTAGAAACTTCAGTCTCGCGAATAGACAAAAACATAGCAGACAGTATACGGCAAGATGTATCACAAATATTAAGGTCAACATGTCCACCTAAAAAGAACCTATCACGAGAAGAACATGAATTCTTATGGTTACTAAAACAAAATAAGAACATTATCATCCTTCCAGCAGATAAAGGAAATGCAACCGTTGTTATGAATATCGACGACTACGATAGAAAGATAGAAACACTTTTAAGAGACACGGCATACCAAC
>JAHWXV010941170.1:0-15240 GCA_024586415.1 Phrixothrix hirtus | reverse complement strand
TATATATATATATATATTTGTACATATATGAGTTTTAGGTGAAATTCACTCTAAAGGCCAATAAGAAAATAAAGAAAAAAAAATTATAACACATACATAATAAATTTTAAATTATAAGAATTGTTCGAACTACTTGACTCTTTCTTAAATGTACAACTTATGTCGTTTCCAACAGCCCTAATTGAATTAAGTAAATGCATAGGTCGCTTTTTTTGAAAACCTTTTGCAGTAAACAGATTTTCAAGTTTTCAGAACGATTCCTGTATACGTGGTGTTTTAAAATCTCCACACAAAAGAATTCAAAATTGTTAAATATGGCGATCAAGCCGTCCAAGGATCGTGGCTGTGTGTTGCAATAATTTTGTAGAAAATCTCTTATTTATGTGCAGATGCGTCATCCTACAGAAAAATCATGATGTTTGAAAGGTTCGGGGATTTCGGCTAACAGCTGAAATGGACAGTTTCTAAAATTTAAAGTTGTTTTAAAGGGATGCATTAACCGGAATATTAGCCAAACATTCAAATAAGGTAGCATTTTGAGTATTAGCATTTTCACTACATTTCAAGAGATATCCACCGCTTTAGCTTATGAAATCTTAAACCTCCAAGTGTTTGGGGTATTTTATAATTTAAAGATAATATTATAATCAATGTAAAATAATATTATTAATTAGTTATTTTGAATTTACCATATTATTTCACCCATAACGGAAAAAAAGTACTTTACTTGTCAGTATTCATTCATTGTGACAATCAATTTTAAACAACGTATTTAATTTTTGGCGCTGTTAAACGTTTTGACCATACCCCTCCCGACAACCAATTTATGTACTTCTAGACTACTAAATAGTAATTGTATGCCGAGAATGTTGCATTTCATTCATTTATATTTATATTTATATGTTTATATTCTCTTATACTCACATTTCACGAATTTTTTGACAATTTTTATTTCAAAAAGTTATATACTGCATCAAGCGTAAAAGAACTAAAGTAAAATAGTTCAATTAAATACATTTGATAGAATTGAAATTCTCTAATACATTTTCTCTAATTCTATAATGTTTGAAAGTTGATGGAATATGAAAAGAGTTTTGAATCTTTTATATTAAATCAGTTGGATTTTATAAAGTAAATTGCTGCGTGAAATCAGAAACAGGAAATTGGTAAAACGAAAGTAAATATCCATGAGCAAAAGAGGAAGTTATTTTCACATTTAATTTCTTTTCATAAAAACTAATTTTTGCTAAAAAATCGAATAGTATCTATATGTCTTTGTAACTTGATACCATATTATAAAAGCTAATATAAAGTTTTATGAAGGAACTATAAAATGTTCTTCTGTACAAGATTGCATAACTAATAAATGTTTATACAAGGAATGATTTTAATTATAAAATATTGAACTTTCTTTCTTTCGTATTCACTTTTTTGTGGTTGCATAAATTGTATAAACACATAAATTTAGGTTTATGCTACGGATATAGAGATGTTAGCTCCTTACTTTTTAAAAGTAAGTATTGAATTATATGTATTTGAAACAATTCTTAGTGTAGGTACATTCATTTAAGTATATGTTAAAGAATTCTCTACCAAACTAGGTGGTATTGTAATTAACATAAGTGAGATAGTTGGTTCGATATCCGGGAGAATCTTAGTCATGCTGTCCGAGTAAAATGCAAGGGCAGTATTTTTACTCATTGTTAAGCACATTCCCATCTCTTTATCTGTCCTATCTTTCCATTCTTGAATGGACTGCCCCACTCGGGAGAATTGAAATTGCATTCCTTTTAAAGAAATTCTGTACACGAGCGAACGCACTTCGAAATTTTAACACCGCTGTTAGAAATATTTACCTAATTTTTCAACCTCTAATTTTTAATGTTTGATACATTTTGAACGTGTTACCTAATCTGAATAACGTGATGACGGGTTCTAAACTAAATTTTTACAGTTTACTAAAAAACGTTTATTTAACTAATGAAATTCGATAATTTACTATTAGAAATTGTAGTTTATTAGTAATTCCACAGCAAATTCTTCGATTTAAAACAAAAATTTGGGTTTAATTATACAGGGTCATTCACTTAACTTTGATCACTCTATAACTTTACTTACTGCTAACTTTGGGCATTATTAATGGATAATGGATTTTCTATAAGAATATGTTAAACGAATTTATTTTTCGTTTCCAGTTTTAGCGAAAGTGTACCCAACTTTTGTTTTTCAAATAGCAAGGTTAGCGGAATTCACCCGATTAAGATTATGTATGAAAAGCGCATGCTTGTTTGCTTGTTTCTTTGTTTGTTTTGTGGCTGAGAATTCGGGTCGCAGAAATTGCTTGACCTTCTTAGACTAGAACTGTTATATAGTCATTTCGCCATGCCTACTAGAATATTGTCGAATCTGGAGTAGTTCCACCTCCAGTAGGGATTTTTTAACATACCAAACATCCCGTTGACACGGGATCTACGATTTTACTTCCTTATCTGAGAAAAAGGCATGTTTTTTAAATTTCCCTCTGCTGAAAAATTTAGGGATCTCAATCGGGTTTGAACCCACCGCCCTTTGATGTAAAGGCAAACATGCTAACCAATCGAGGCCGGAAAAGTGCATGCTTATAAGGTAAAATAAGCTAGATAACCGAGTAGGCTGAGTCCAACAAATGAAATAAACATATAATCAGAACTGTCAAATAATCTTATATTAAAGTATTTATTTGAATACCAACCTTCTAAGTAGACGCCTAAAACCGAATTTTAGTGAAAAAGTAGATGTAGACGTGGACACGTTGTTAGTATTTGGTGAGAGTCTAAGGTTGGCCTGCAGTATATTGTAATGCCATTAGATTTAATGGTCGTTTTTACAACTAATTTTGCAATTAAAAACCCAAGCAAATATATAAAGTAATTTTATATATAAATATACTCCGACACTAGGCTATGCTAATATTTTAGAAAAATGTTATTAATATCGATTATAACCAGCATATTTAGATTACTCTAAACAGCTTTATTAATGATACATGCATACAGGCATGACTATGGTTTTAGGTTAGTTTGATAGATATTTTATTTTTCTAGCCTGCCATTTATTTGAATTTTATTAAAACAGCTTAATTTATTAATTAAATTGGATTAAAAAAATTAAAGATAGGTAATACATACAACAAAAATAAAATTCTATTCTCATTTTTAAAGCTTGCCACTAATACTCGTCTGTTATAAATTATTTCACACTGCAGGGGAACATAAGCAAATTTCTTCAAGTGACAACAAATATATAATACTAATATATTTAGAAACACAGTGACAATACATATTTGTACTGACAAAAAATTAGAACTTAAAACAGATACTTTAATATTGAATCAGGACATCCACAGAATATGTTTCATTACAATAAACATTGCGTGTTTTTAGTTTTTGAAGATTGTGAGTTTTTGCATCGATATAAAACGATATAATTTACATATTATGGATCTTACCTAAAAACACTCCATCCCAATAGCGTTTGTGATGAGTAAATTCTAATACACAACTTAATTGTGTTGAACTAAGCTTTTCTACTTTTTCAAATGAAAATTAAAACAATTGAATAGATCGCCATTGTTAGTTTCTCTGTTCTTATGAAATATGTTAAGTAAAAAGGACATGTGTATATTTAAAATTTAATATATCAAATTTTCGTGTAGTTCTTCAGCTTGATTAACAATAAAATAAGAAACACATGCATAACTGCTTTATCGTTAACTATGAAATTGAAAGTTTTAGCTAAATGAAAATTAAATTTGAGGCCACAACTATCTTTGTATGCAAAATCAAGAATTTGATTAAAAGCGAATGACCAAAAGTACCACTTTCTTTTGTGATTTTTAGATATTTTCCGAATTTTTAATTTTTCGCGATTTTCCTGAAATCGACTACAACCACTTTTTTTTAAACTTAATGTATTTATTAGCTGTTTAATTCCTTTTATATAAACTAAGCGGTTTCTTCAATACATTTTTGAAAATCGAGTAACCATAAGTATATAAAGTATTAATTGTAAACAACATATCTCAAAAACTAAACATCGTTGAAAAATGAAAGATGTAAGTTTCCTATCTTCAACGCGTAAGTCAGCAAGAATCTAGTCAAAATCTAATGACCGCAAGTGCCACTGTACTTTTGTGATTTTTTCGAAAACGGCTGACAATTTTGAAGACGCCATTGATAAATCAATAGCATTAGAAGTTTCTAAGCCTGACCAAAAAGAAATTTCAAATTCTGGAGTTAAAATAAATGATATTAAGCGGTTATCGTGGTACCAAACAAATCGCCGAAGCAGAAAATTTTTAAATTGAATTGATCTAGACCAGAAGACAATAAAAAGAATTACAGTGAATTTCGAAAATATCCAAAATCGCGAATCAATTATAGACAATTGAGCGTTGAAAATCTGTATTTACGTTGCGTTCAAGGGAATTATTATTAACAAAAAGCCAAATGTGAAATAATCAAATACGGAAACGAACTTAGTAGTATCAATTTCACACAAGTTTGATGATATAAATCAAATCATCGATATTTTTGGAAAGTCAAAAGCGAGCAATGAAGTCCGAATGTATTTTGCAGATATTTATATTTAAGGAAAACGCCAAATTTTGAACTAAATTCAGCAGCAGTTTCACATTAATTCCAGAATCTAAACACTAACTGCAAAAAATCGACTACGGCCTTTCAATCATACACAGACGAAATATTTGCCGCCTTAGGTTCTGTTTCTGTAAAAATTGAATATCAAAGACAAAAATTTACAAAAAAAGGTTTATGTTCTTCCTTCAAAATATCCACCGGTAGTAGCACGCGTGTGAATAATACATTTGCAACTCAACTTATCTGAAATAATTGGAAAAATTCAAACCCATTAATTCCAGAATTTTATCAATTAAAGTAGGATCAACCCTAATTGTACATTACAAGGAAATTTTTAAGTCTTGTACAGGATGTATACCAAATGTCATACATTCCTTGAATATGCTAAGTCAGTTATTACTGAACAACGGAAAGTACCGTGCGTTTTATGCGTATAAGTCGAAAACTAATTAAATGACCTTGAACAAAATTGTATAGTCATCAAGATTGGTTCTCCAATTGTCGTCTTGTCCAGGTCAAATGGGAATATCAGGCTATTGTCGACTATAAGGTAGCCGTAGACGTTCCCTTAAAATCAGTTCATTACTCAACTAGATTCATTGATAATACCTTAAACAATTCCAGAATTCCAGATATTTTTATAGACTATATTTGTATAAAGTATACTTGCATGTTTAAGTTGGCGATGACACTCAGGAAATCCAGTCACCTTCAACACACAGAAGAAATACCATATCAATGGGCTATTTTTGGACACCAAAACAGCTTGAAGTGAATTCAACCACATATCAAATCAATTCAGGACTTTGAAGGTATATTTTTATATTTTAATGACATTATTTTTCATGAAATATCACGGGAACAATGTCAAAATCGACTTATAAACTGTCTAGAACGTTTGAAAAGGTTTGATCTATATGTTAACAAAGACAAATGTCTATTTTTCAAACCAAATTCAGTACATAGAATAATAAATTCAACAGAAGAGAATTGCAAAATGCCCCAAAGAAGTAGAAGCTGTGAATATCATTGCTTGCCCTCGGAATGGATATGAAGTGCGTAGGTTCTTAGGAATGATTACATACTATTCACAATTTTTCTCAAATGGATATATTATAACCCATTCACAAAGATAACTATTACGTAAGGATAAGAAATATTTTTGGTCGTCATCATGTGAAACAACGACTGATCAAGTAATGGTCCCATTCCCTACAACAGGTATTGCGGGAGTATTATCAAACATCGCTGAAGGAATAGAATGACTTTCAGCTTTTGTATCCACGTCACTAACACATGCTGAAACATATTACAGTTAGCTTGATCGTGAAGTTTTTGCCATCGTATTCGCAGTTTACAAATTTTACAACTATATTTATGGCCAAACAACCACATTTTTTATGAATTCGTACGCTTATTGACCCAATACTTGTAAACAATAAACTTGAGCTTACCAATTTTGGAACTAAAGAAGTCAGTGAGATTTTTGGTTATAGGGTTGTTTTCTGTGATATTCCTATGCAGACTCATAAAAATTGACCTAAAACACTAAAGTATAGATGTTTTTTAAGTTTCAATTCTAATCATTTCTCAACATATTTACAATCACCCCTGGTACCAACTCATTCACGAAAATAATACCAACAAGAAGATTGCATTTTTGGGAAATTGGTTTTGACTGATTTTAATGCTCATGCGCCCATTAAGAAAGCTCGTGTTACTAAACCAAAAGCTCCTGGGCTTACTGATACCCTAAAAGCTATTATGAGAGAACGCGATAATGTCCTTCGGAAGTATAAACGTACCAAGGAGCTTATAGATTGGAATCGATATAAGGAAATGAGAAATTATACTCTATTTTGAATTGAACGTGAGAAAAAGGCGTACCTTAGCACAATAGCAGTTGAGAACAGTTCGCGCAAAGCATGGAAAGCCTTGTCTGATCTAAACGTTCATTTTACAAAACAACAGTACATTCCCACTAACTTATCTGATCCAAATGATATTGGAATTTATCTTAGTTCCTTTAGTCAAATATTAAATAATCCATATGAGTTGCAGAGTCAATATTATGAAAACTATTCTTATTCGAACGACGCAGCAATCGAAATTGTACATGAAGCTCTTTTTGGTCTTAAATCGAATTCCATAGTTGCAGAAAATATCACACCTACTATGTTAAAATATTGTAGTACATTTTTTGATAAGTACATATATTACTCATCTAATTAACTGCTATATAGAAGCTAGCTATTTCCCTACAGCATAGAAGAAGGTTATCCGTATACCGATACCAAAAATTTCTAACTCAACTTACCTATTCGGATATTAGATTAAGTAGCATATTACCCTGCATTTCCAAAGTATTTGAAAAAATCTTACAGCAACAAATTTATCATTATGTAAATAACAATAATATAACTACCTAAATGCCAATCAGGTTTTTGGAAAAGTTACAGTAGTGTTGATTCATTTACCACTGTCACTAATGCTATAATTAGTGCAATACACATGAAAATGATTACTGCTCTTATACTCCTAGAGTGTTTGATACTGTCAATCATAATCTTGTGTGCCAAACTTAAATTTTACGGATTCAAATATGCCGCCGTTAAGCTACTTAGGTCTGATCTGTATAATAGAAATATTACCATTAAACTTAATGATTCTAATTCGTTTGCGGTACTATCAAGAACACCGCAGGGTCTATATTCGGTCCACTTTTTTTATTATTTATTCATCTAGTATTTTGGGCTAGTTAAACTTTTGTAAAGTGCTGGCATACACAGATGATACGCAATTATATAAATCTTTCTGCTTTGCACAAAAAGACATGTTGTTGTAAATATTAACAATGATCTCAATCTTATCAATAAGGTTTCTCTACAGCATAACTTGGAACTTAATACCAACAAAACTAAGCTGTTACTATTTGGCAACAGAAAATCAATAACTTCATTAAGTACAGACTTCAACATAAATATTGATAATGAATGTTTAAATATTATTGATTGCGTCAAAAACCTACGAATTTTATTAGAGACCCAGCTACGATTCAAATCACATCTATATAAACTTCTTCAAAAAATTTACGCCTCATTGAAGTTGCTAGATGCGAATCGTGAAATTTTAACCATAAAATAAAGGAAGACGCTTATGGAAACTCTGGTATTATTGCGGTTCAACTATTGTTATTTTTATTCATGGCCACTGCCTTGAAGTACTCGATCAAAATCGAGTATAAAACTGGTGTTGCCGATTTATTTTTAATCTAAAACGTCACGAGCACTTTACCTCAAGAATTAACGAATAAAGTGATTAAAAATGTATAATCGATGGAAATACCAACTCGCTGTAAATATAACTTCAATGCTCACCAAAACTCGTTTCTTCTAAATTGATAACAAGAGTTCTAACGCACTCTGTAAATACTTGTCATAAGAAATTGCTTTCGATGCCAAAACATTTTACAATTATGCATCGTAAAGGTTTTACATATAATGTTATAACTTTATATAATGCGCTACAAATTTATTTCAAGCGCCTAGAAGCTCATAAACTTAAAGTTTCTCTAAACAACTTTCTCTTGCAATTAAAATAAATTACTTAGACGTCACTAATTAGAAATATCTATCTGAACAGACGAATATCTTATCAAAATGATGTTACTTGCTTACAGTTTTATTATCCTTTATCTCTTCTCCAGAGCTATCCTTGTCATCATCTTTTGGTTAAATACAGTAGCCATGGGCTAAATATCTCTAGAGAATATAACAAATCAATTATTTGATCAATTCATACACGTACGATACAAACAATAAAAACGATTATTATTATTATTATTATTATCAAAGTTTTGCAATAGATTCATTGTTATGCGTAAACTGTAACCTTCAGTGACAGTAAACTATGCGAAATTATTTGTTTTTCATAGTGCTAATAGAAAAATTAAATTTATTCCCTAACGTGTGACATCTTAGATCCATCTGTTTTTCAGCCTTGGGCCACATTTAGGCAGATAGATTACTTGGACCGCAACGACCAGTCAAATCATTGCAAGAATTTGAAGGCGCGTTTGCTCCGCCTATAATTGCTAGATTTAAATTTAGTATTCATTATCGAACTGCATTTGGTCGGATAAGTATATGTTATAGGTTTTATAAAACAAAATATAACTTCACTAAGATTTTATTCAGGACATGTGTGCTATGTATTTTTTATAAACTGTAAAATTGATTGATATACCCACAAAAGATATTTATTATTATTAAGACCAAATAGACAAGTATTGATTAATTTGGTCAGTAATTAATAAAAACATGTTATTTACAACTATAAATATCCATAGTTAAATCTGTGCAAACAAATTTAAATTGTTGAAACAACTAAAATTAGAATCTATACTTTTTTGAACACGTCAGTTAATCTTATTATGACTGTTTTTTGTTAGTGTAGTGTGTTAAATTTGAAATAAAGAAAGGTCTTAAATTATAGTCGGACCTGACAATTTTATTTCGGGCGGTTTGCATCTTAAGTTCTATGTAGTTTAAAAAGGCAAGCAAATATTGATAAAAATATAAGAGCCTGAACAATCATGCTTCAAGCAGGGGTTTCAATATTTCTCAAATTGCGAGGGAATTGAATGTTAATAATAAATAGATACTTTGAATAATTAGATATACAGGACGAAGTTGGTATCGGCTCTATATATTCTATTCCAATCACACATATTATTTATCGTCGAAATGAATGAAAATAGCCGTATTAAAATAATAACATTCAACTTCGGTTTGTATTTAAAAAAACAACAGTTCCTGTTATAAATCACATATAAACAGTTATATGTAAAATCCCTAAACTCCATTTTATTTGTTTTCAAAAATACTTTTAGAATGTGTAATAGTTGTTTCTAACTTCCTAAATAACAGAAATATCGACATATTTCAAAATGTTAAAAAGTTGATCTGTTGTTAGTAGCTTAGTTTTCGAATCTCCCTATAAAACATCAAATTTTGGTTACCCTGAAATACATAACATGCTTTTCATTTCACGTTGATAGAAGAAAGGATTTTATTTTACAAATCTCTGATGTAGTAAACCTTTTCTAGACTGGTAAATCCTAAACAAACATTTAAAATGATTTATGGTTTCGGCTCCGACTGGTTTTGGACAATTCTAAATGAGAGAAAATGCCTAGTTAACAAATTTAAAGCTGCACATTTTTAAACATCTTTAATGCTATATTGATTTTAAATTTTATCAAAAAGTGTATAGGAATAAACGCATTTAGAAAAATTAGTACCTCAAGTTGATATCGGTGAAACTTAAAATTTTTGGTTTTATATTTTTTATCTCAACATCTATACATTTTTAAGATAATAAAGAGGTAACAGAATGTTCAAGTAATTTAAGAGATATCGTCAGCAATTGTCATAAAAATGGGTTCAAAAGTAATAGAGACATAAGGATTTCTTTATTTTACTTCTGCACAACACCCTAGAAATTTTCCGATGACTAATCAAAGGATGTAATATTGTAAAATTGGAACAATGTTCAATCTACAAGAAAAAAACTCTTATTACACCGCAATATTATAGTTATTAGTTAGTAATAGAATAATATTCTAACAATACAAAATAAGACCAGTAATGAAATTAATTTTGCCAATCAAATGTCAATAAACTCCTACTATTTTCAACTACAAATAAATAATTCATAATACGTAAACTTCCACAATTTATGCATCCAGCAGATAAACTTCGAACTTATCGATACGTTCTGCAATCATTACTTTTTACCAAATGCATCCTATGATTGTAATATAACTACGTATTCTAGTAACTCAGCCTATTTGAAAAGAGGAATGTGCTAACATCGATAAGCTTACAGAGCGTAAACCAGTTTGAATCTTAGGGTGGGTAGGGAGTTTTGGTTCTTACTAAACATATATAAGGTGTCCGCGAAATAAGGGAATTAATTTAACAGCATATACATTCCTACATATATAACAAAAAACTGTAATACATTCTTTCTCTAAAATGCATAGGTTCCGTAATATTTACAATTAATATATTCAGCTTTTAATTTTCTACTGCATCCAATGGGTCCCGCTACTGTATGACACATACGATTTCAAATTACTGTTATGAATTATGCAAGCGTTTATTAAATACTGGCAAATGTATCGATACAATAATTGCTGTTTAAAATAAAAGTTTGATTTTCTTCTTTAAAATTTCTAGTTTTTTAATTATGCAAGTTTACAATTTATTTAATATAAAAACAAGTTTTTACTTAACATAATTTTCGGTATTTTTGAATTATTCGAAAGAAACACTTTTTAAATAATTTTCACATTTAAAAGTGTTCTACATAGTATTAAGCCGTTTTAATATAACGTTAAAATTTACACAACATTTATAAATAATGTTTGTGTTAATTTAATAAAAGTTTAAATCCCGCATTTTTAAACGTAAATTGTTTTTTTATAAATAATTCCATATTTTAATATTTTCAATCAAATGCATTGTGTATAATATAATTTTTGTGAAAATAGTTCAAAATAAAAATTTTAATATGAAGAAGTATGAGATAATCATCATCTGGACAGCATTTTTATAGAAAACTTTCCCTCGAGCGGGGATCGAACCCGTAATTTCTGGACAGATCCCAGCCACTTTACCATGTAAGCTACCGAGGGTACGGTACACGCTCGATGGAAAATCCTCTTCAAATGCAACACTTTATGTATTAAATCATATTTTTAATTTTTGTTAAGATGTAAGGTAGACTGCTAAATACTGCAGGAAATTAGAAGAGCCACACATACGGCTCAAACTGCCTAATTGTCAACAGAAACTTATTTTAATATGAAGAAGTATGAGATAATCATAATTGGAACAGTTGCATTTTTATAGAAAAATTTTCCCTCGAGCGTGTACCGAACCCTTGGTAGCTTAGATGGTAAAGTGGCTGGGATCTGTCCAGAAATTGCGGGTTCGATCATCGCCCGACGGAAAATTTTTCTAAAAAATGCAACTGTCCCGATTATAACTATCTCATACTTCTTCATATTAAAATAAGTTCCTATCAACAATTAGGCAGTTTGAGCTGTATAATTTAATTACACATCTCGTCTCAATATAAAATAATAATTTATATTGAATTTTCTCAATTTCATTTATTTCATTAACACAAAGTTAATTTAGAGTTTAGACTGTTAATTTTCGGTACTGAGATTTTAGTTGCGAATCCATCACGACCGTTTGGCTCTTCTAATTTCATGCAGTATTTAGCAGTCTACCTTACATCTTAATAAAAACTAAAAATATGATTTAATACATAAAGTGTTGCATTTGAAGAGGATTTTCCATCGAGCGTGTACCGTACCCTCGGTAGCTTAGATGGTAAAGTGGCTGGGATCTGTCAAGAAATTGCGGGTTCGATCCCCGGCCGAGGGTAAATTTTTCTATGAAAATGCAACTGTTCCGATTATGATTATTTCATACTTCTTCATATTAAAATAAGTTTCTGTCGACAATTAGGCAGTTTGAGCTGTATAATTTAATTATACATCACTTCTCAATATAAAATAATAATTTATATTGAATTTTCTCAATTAAAAATTTTAAACCAGTTTGATACAAATTTAAAGTATAATATACTTTAATACAAATTAACGTGGATTGTACAGTTTTCAATTTTTCACATAACTGCTAAAATTAAAACGTCAATTTTAAACATTTAACAAATAACGTTCTTAGTAGTCATTTCATAAATAATTTATAATTAGTAATCAATAATTTTATGGAAAGTATTCTATTCACACGACTTAAAATAATACGCTTTACTATATTTATTAAAACATCTGACAACGAGGAACACGAAAAAGCGCATGAATAGTAAACGTAATTATATTTTATAAACAGAAACAAAGCCGTATTTTATTTTTTTGCAATTAAAGTATAGATAGGACCGCAACCATGATAAATTTTTACGTAAAAATTTATAAAAACTTTTTTCTAATTATATTAAAACTTTTCACCGATTTATGTTCACTAACAGCAAGACCTGCGTACAAGTGTGTTAAATAATACTACTTATTTTCCGAACAATGTGTATATATTAGTTATTAATATTTTGTGTTTCTTTTAACGTCAAAGCGACCAGATTATGAAACAAGTTCAGGACAGTTATGGAAAAAGCGACCGTATTTATGTTATTTAAAATACGGGAGTCCCGCATATACGTGATCTAGTTAATAGGTTAACCTGTGCAGTAGCTCTTCATTACAGTTGAGTGTAAAAGATTTATGAGTTTGTAAATCTGCAAATCTTTCACACTTAGTGCCACCTAGTGGTTATGAACATTACTAACATACAGTTCTCTCATACATTGACAAATTGAAATAATCTAGCCTACCATGATTCAAATTCAAAACTTGATAACTACCTAATACATTGGAAATTCCGTCATTTTTACTATGCACCACTGATTGTAAATTGTGTAAGAAATTAAATCTAACCATTAATAGAAGTTTATCAGAAACTCTTTATTAGGTTCTAAATTAATGTGGAATTACTAAGCTTATATAACAAAAATTTTACATATGTAAGCCTTTCTTTTAGATAACGTACATTCTTCTATAATTAAAACCATTATTAGTTACTATTTTGATGAATAAAACAATTATACCACAAAAATATTAGTTTGATAAATAAATATAGAATTTGAATAAATTATATAACCCCCCAAAATAATAAAACCTAGTACTTACCTAACAAAGTACGTCAGACGGCCGCTCACATTATGCATAAGTTTTGTTTTAATTGGCTTTTATATACTAAAATAGAAGATATTTAGGTTTAATTAGTTTATTAAATATTATTTATATGAGAGTCTTATGTAAGCAGATATTTTGAGCAACTTTAAAAAAAATTGTCATTTGATTACATTTATTTTCCTTATATCATTTTGTGCTTTGTTTCCTTCTGATATTTGAATTGATAGGCAACTCAACGTCAAACAACGCAATAGCTAAAACAACACAGGGCAAGTAGAAATTTGGTGATGTATTTTGCGAATAAATGTCAAGTATAAATATTGGAAAGTTAGATGTAAATTTACTTATACAGAAAGTGCAAACTAAATATATATTTAAATCCATAATTTGAATGCATATAATTAAAATGGAATATAACAATATACTATGACAAGGTTTAAATACGAGTATATTAATTCCTACTCCCTAATTTTATGAAAACGTACAGCCTTCAATTTTAGGCTTATTTTTTAAACAAAACAAAATACCATGTCATAAAGAACTAGAAACGCTCGTTAAATTAAAATCCCGTATAAATAAAGGTAAGCACTGGTTGTGAATATATTGGTTAGTGTATTTGTTATTTAAGGTGCAAGACAAAGTTGAGATATTTTTACTATTTTACATCATGGCAGTTAATTTTTCGTTACATGTAATAATTTTCACGCTTCTTTAAAAATTAGTTTGATGTGTAGCTGTTATACAGAGGGTATTATCAAATTTTCTTATGCACGATATAAAAAACATGTTTAATTTTTGTACGATAATAGTAATGCTGCTTGTGTGATGTTTTAATTTTTGTTGGAATACCTGTTAATATGAAGAGAATTTGATGCTCTTTCTGACGAAATATTGGTGTGCTAAAAAGGAGCAATACTATTTATTCAAGCATTAATTTCTGGAGCGAATAATAGCAGCAATAATATCCAGTTTGGCAAAATAAAGTTAAAAATTATTTGTCTGTATGTTTAATTTTTATTGAAAGAGGAAGAGAAAACCGCATGAGAATCATTTGGCTTGGACTAAAATCTATAAAGGTTAACAAACAAAACGGTATAACAATAGAGCGATAGGTGTTTAAGGCAGCCAGGAGACAGGTAAATTTAAAAATTATCAGAAATGTATTGCATCTGCTTTCAAAAAAATAATAGTCCAACCTTGTCAGAGTGTTTGTAATTTACGCTCGTTTTTTGAATAGCTATCATGAACACTAAAGACGCTTCTTATTTAGAATGAAGTAACCTGCGCCAAAGTCAAGTAATAGCATTGTTTGTAAAAATTATTTAAAATGCAGTGGGCGATCATTTTTCAAGAAAAGAGACTATATTTGAATGTAACGTAGTAAACTTATTCATGGTGCTTGTTGTGAGTTACAGTGCTGTCTCATATCGCTACCTTTTCAAAGTTACGGTTTTGCGCATGACTGTGATTTCTTGCTTAGGTTCTTAGCTAATTCTGAAATAGTCATTTGAGCCTAAGGATAGTAAAAATAAATCGTGCAATAAATAAATTAGAAATAAATACGTATACAATTATAATTAGTTACACATAACTTGTAAATGATTCAGGACTTGAATACATAATTGAATGATATGATACTATAACTTGTGTTTTGTTACAACAATTCATTGTACGAGGGTTGCCTTTTATGTTGTTACAAATGATCACTAGATGTCGCTAGTTGTCAGCTCTGCTGTGTTTTTTTTGTGCATTTATTCATCAAAGTTAGGTAAACTCAATTAATAGCTATCATCAATTTCTTTTGTGAATTATTTAAATTTA
>JAHWXV010941141.1:0-10150 GCA_024586415.1 Phrixothrix hirtus | reverse complement strand
TTGCATTTATTTGAGTATGTCAGTTCCGGTACTTCTTGTTCAGTTGTTGAGTTAAAACCTTTGACAACGTTTGAAATTCTTTGTTTTTTGCAAAGTCTTGTTCTCCACTAATTAATAATTATGTTTTAATTTAATAGCATGCAATTCCATGAATAGAGAGAATATGATTTTAAGCTACCTATTGTGGTATAAATGAAGTAAATTTTGAAGTAGTTATTTAAAAATAATTTTTAAAATTGCCATAGGCAAATTTAAAAAAAATTGCTTGAACGGGAATCGAACACCGGTCCTCTAGATTTGATCTTTAGCGTGCTAACCTTTGCAATTATTACTATCAGTTATATATTGCTAATTAAAGAAATTTACTTGCTGTGAACCAAGATAATTATCGGCTCTCCACGGTCTAAAACTACAACATGCTAACATTGAGAGAAATAAGTACATTTTAAAAAGGATTTCGACTTCTGCCGAGAAACAAGTTTCGTAGCACAAAACTTAACGTACTAGAGTTCGAATCTAGGCGACCGGTGATCGATTCCAGGTCAAATAGGTATTTTTAAAATGTGCCTATGGCATTTTTAAAAATTATTATTAATAGTTACTTCAAAATTTAACTCCATATTTAGAGTTTGGTATTTTAAATGTATACTTCGCTACGCTTTTGTTTTGTGCATTAGGCAATTGTTTCACGACAACCTAACAACTTTTTATGCAGTAATTTATTTATCCACATAACTAGTATGTATTTACAGTTTTGAACATAGAATTTAGCTATTTTCAATACTTTGAAAAAATAAAAAAGGTATATTATTAACTAAAAATGCATAAACTTAAAGACCCTTTTAGTTTTCCAATATTTTCAAAGTAAGAAAGCTATGTAACGAAAAACCAACCACCCTATAGGAGATGCTAAAAGAACATGAGCAGGTCTATTCACAAGTACAAAGTTATCAACAAAGCGATCAACGTTCATAAAGAAAAGTGATCCAAGAAATATTATGGTAGCCCAAAAACAAAAAGCAGACTAAGATCGAGCTTTGTCAGTAAATAACTCAAGAGGTTAGAAGTGATGATTAACTATGTAGCATTGTTTTAGAGAGCACTGGATCCAAGAACCTAATTTTGCGGAATATTTATAAAATATGTTTAAAGATTAATAACAAAATATTTTGCCACACATCCACGATTCTGGTTTCGTTGATTTAAAGTATACTTCTTAGAATTTTGATGTAAATGTTGCTATTTTTGCATGCTCCATTTTTATTGTTCTACTATCGTATCAGTTATTGAGTTGGTGACAACTGTCAATTTATCTTTGTTTCGAATTACATATGGCGGTGGCCAGATCTTCGAATTTATTTTATCACCGGATGGTGATTCATAAAGGCGAATTCAGTATTATTTTTTATTTATCTCCCCAATTGATTTCTTAATAAATATGAAAGATGTGTGTCCTTAGGGTAATAAAATTAATTTAAAAATTATAAAAAATGTGTCCCTGAATGGGATTTAAACACCGGATCGATTGGTTACAAGGACGATTTTTTTTTATTCTATTACAATTGATAACTTGAAATAACACGTAAATAAACTTAGTCTTATCTTGTGGAACTTTTAATTGTGAACATTTTCATTTACGTATTTACTGTAAAATCAATTGGCGAGATAATATAAACATAAGCAAAAAATAACACTGAATTCCCTATATTCACCTTGTGCAATCATCACCTGGTATATTCAAAACTTGTTTACAACAAATCTAACTGGAAAGAAACCTTCTCAAATGCACAACTCCTAGAATTGACCAAGGTTTCGGATCTAGTTGGATCGTCATCAGTAAAGTACACTTCGACGATCGCAGGAACTTGGTTTCTGACATATCCATGTCCTTGAAAGGGCGGCAAAGTTAATTTCACGTAGATGTAGAAAAAGTATAAAACTGAGCGTGAGTCGGGTTTTTTGAATTAAATCAACATTTTACACGTAGGCCAATAACAGCAATCTACTTGATTTGGTATTTAAAGACCAAGCTACTAAAATTCGAGAGATGCTGGGTTCTACCTTGCGACCGCCTGCTTTCCTGAATTCGCAGAGGCGCTTCTCATTATCTGTATCTGCCCTTACTACCCGCCTCATTTAACTCTAACAAACTATCTCGATATTTATTTTCATTTTTTCGCATGTAGCTATATAAACACCAGACTTATATTGTTTTAATTTAAAATAAAATTGGATATTAAGCATATATTTTAAAAAGGTGATTTTTACAACGATTTATAGAGTGAGAAACGACTAAATCAGGAATTGAACCGGGATTTTTGTATCAGAAGACATACTTTTAGTTACGGCAAATTTCTTTAAAATCTTCAATAATTTTTTAATTATTTAAAAATGTTTTCTTGTATTTTTTATATTATTTTGTCTACTAAGAAGTTAATTTTTAGCTTTGAATTTAAAATTGAAACATTTTAGTTTTTATATACATTATTTTAGGTCTAATTTAAACTCACATTTTTATTAACAAGCGGATAAAACTTAACCTTAAAATAATGTAGCAATTTTTTAAATTGTTTAGGTAATTTTATTCATGGCCCTCGTATTGCCCTTAAAAGAAATTATAACAAAATAAGTCCTAATTTGTAATTATATGTTAAATAATTTTTATTAAAATTTATTTTACTGATAACTCACTAGGTTAGTAAAATTTTTGTAACCAAAAAGATCCCAGTAATCCTGACTTTTAGGTTCTGCCATATTATTACAATCCTAAGATCCTAATTCATTGGTTTTAAAGGGGTGTTTGAAAAAAGTGGCACAAAAATTTCTCTCGGTGTGAGTGTTGAAAATTTCTCTCTGTGAAGGCAGAACTTGTTGGTAATTAAAGAATGTAGTGCAAACAATTTGTTTGTTATAGAAGCATTTTAAATATTCAGGCGGTTGAATGATACTAAGTATTGAGCCCCAATTTGCATTTCCAACAAAATGATTTTGGTCAAAAAATTAGGCTGTGGCCCCTACTCTTCACCTTGTGGTGATTTTAAATTTTACAAAAAAATGACGTTATAAATAAATGAAGAATGAAAACTATTTAATAAATAAAAGTTCTGAATTCAAAAACCAAAGTGTAACACTAGCTTGAATGTATTTAAAATAACAACTGTAAATATAAATAAATTGCTATCAATAATTATTAATTAATATAAGATCAATATTGCTCCATTATTTTTTACAATATTTATTGATTACTAGGTTTTATTAAATATTTCGAATATTGCAAATATTTTTGTAAATTTTCATAATTATATATGAAAAACATATAACGAACCAACGATAGTTAATATAAGAAATACTTATAAAAAATTAGTTAATTAATTTAAAAAAAAATTAAATTTGGAATTGTCTAATTGTGAAATTGTATAACTCACTGATTAATGAGAAAAATCACTTGTACGTAAACACAGCACTGTAAAGCTATTCACTTTATTTAGAATCCTAACTTACCAAATATTTTGCCATTATGTAGGTACCATGAGGATATTAACTAAACTACTGTCGTAATCATGATTCTGCATGCTTTTATAGTAAGTCCAATGGTCCAGATCTGATAGCTTCTGTCCACTATATTTGACCAATTCAGTAGTTATTTGTTACACCACTTTCCCTGTTTGTGGGTTGAGTATAACATGATATGGACCACTTTCGTGTACGCATGGACATGACTTGTTAGAGAAAGGCAGTACTCACTTAAATTCAAAATTTACGTCTCACGGCATTGCAATTTTTCAGTTCGTTTACCTAATGAAGGCTGCTATTGTAATTTTTACCTAACGCACTTGTTGGTACATTTACATATTTTATTGGTAAGTTATAATCAACTCACTTCGCATACACGTACATTATAATAAGTTCAATTAAAGTCAATTTTCCAGTTATAATTTCTTATGTGATACGACAGGTAATATAAATTCTTACTTGGAGTAATTGAGGTGATCTGTATTAAAATATTATTTATTGTGCGCCTATTTAATTTTAAACATATTTTGTACACGTAATTAATTTAAATTTGATGCATTCTTGACTGACAATATTAATGACTAAAGAATATGAAATGGTTTGGCACACATAAAATTAAAGATTTCCCAATAAATGTCTGATTCCAATTGCTGTTTTTTGGATTCTTACATTCTAATGATTTTAGACTTCTACGTCTAATTAAATTATTTTAATTAGCCTTACACTTATAAATTAAAATTCTGTTAACATAATTATATATGTAACGTTAATTAATAATAACCAGTATCTGTAGTAGTAAAACTACTCTAGTAGAATAGAGGAAGTAAATTCTAATTTGAGTTGTTTACATTTTATAAAAAAAAGTAAAACTTAGAACATTGTAGAGAAAACTAACAAGTCGAAGGTATAGACATTGCTTTTATTTAAACGGTATTATACAACATTTATCAAAATGGCTAGTATACAAGGTGGTTTAGAAGTTAGCTTTTCTGGTTGCGCCGCTTCGGGTATTACCCTTCAGAATCGACGATATCATAGAATAATTTTTAATACATTTGTCAGGGCTTTTTACTGAAACACTATATTTTCCAAAGAATCACATTTTGCTTGCATTCTTAGGCCTAAATTTAAAAAACAATTGAAAGTATCATAATAAAAACAAAGCGTACATTTTTATCCTGGGAACACGGTACATTCGTCAAAAATTCGATGACCCGCGATTTCTAGCGAAATACTGGCAAGTTCAGTGCGTAGACGTGGGTGATTTATATATACTAAAACTCGTTATAAGATTGAGGAAAAGGATTAAAATTAGGCGGAGACCAGTCTTCCGATTTAATCTGCCTTAATTATAAAAAGGAGCATGAAAAACTGGGTACTACCAACTTCTTTGCTTTGCCTCTCTTTTTAGCTAATTTTGATCTTCTCGATTTATTACTACTTGTTGCTTCAAGTAACTTTGACTTAAGAGTTTTTCCCTTAGGTTTTTTGTGTAATAATTTAGGCTTACTTTTAAACTAGATTACATCCAAGAATTTCGTTTTTCTTTTTTTGTGTTTTTAAACACGTTTCACTTGATCACTGCACGTTCTCTTTGTTGATTAAATTGTCTTAGTAAAAAGTGTTCCAAGATTAACCTGAATTGTGTTGAGGATCACCATTACTTACCTTTTGGTATGCATATTGTCTTCCGTTTAAATCGATTGACGTGATGTAGGTTCCTTTTGTTTTTTTTTGGATACACAATTCGTTACTTCATTGTTAGCCAGTTCTATCCCGTACACATTTTTGAATCTGAACTCTTCTATCTATCGTTTTAGTTCCTAGTCTCTACCTAAAGCTTTTTCTCACTCCTTTTCAATCTGAACAACATTTATACGAATTTATATTTTGCTTCTATTTTGTTTTAGGTTAGATTGATATATTCTTTAGTTCAATATACAAAAGCTTTCCCCGTCTTATTGGATCACAACATTGGTAGGAGCGGGCGAGGTTGTCAAGGTTATTTTGCAGAATTAGATAAATTATTGATTTCTTAGTCATTACTTTAACGCTTTACACTACAAAGATAAGTAAATGATCAGTAATGGAATCTTAGTCATTATAAATTCCCCCCTAGTATAACTAAATACCGGAGTAAAAAAACAAAAAATGTTAAAAAGTAACTCGAACCCAAACTCTGAGATTCGGAGATCGAGAACAACAACAAAGATAAATAAAAATATGCAGTCTAGTCTAAGGATTGGTTACACAAGTAATGATTATGCTCTACTAGGCTCAAAATACAATAACACAGAAAGCACACCGAGAGCAGCAAAATCTGTAGAAGCAAAACTCTAAGGCAAACTAAAAATATAAAACAATTTAAAAAAAAGAACAAGTTTGCATCAAGAAAAATAAATGACTTACCGAACGCTTCCAAGTCAAATAACGAAATACAGGAACAAGGAAGACGAAGTAACTAAGTTGTGACGTTACGCTTTTCTCTACTGACGTCGCGGGGAAAAATTATTTATATTTTGCTTAAGTAGGCAACAGTCGTGAAGCCAGATTTTTTCTTTACAGGACTGTTCTTTGACGGAGGGCTTAGTTGTTCATACCTAGCTAAATTGGTTGTTAAAGAACAAGGCAATAAACCTTCATAAGTTATATATTATAAAATAAAAAGAAAAGGATGATTAATTACAAATTAAGAAGTATTTACAACAGGAATACGAAAAGTTCAGAATAATTATATACAAAATAATAATGGAAGATTAACGATAATTAGGCAAACGTTCTCTAATGCTAAAATAAATATGTATAGAGTGAACTAAATGAAATGCTCGTTTAACTATTCTTTCACGCTTGCAACGACGGCAATTAAATATTGGATTTTAATTTGTAAAGCTGTAATGGATATAATGATCGTTTACGACGACGTTTGTTTCGGCTAGTGCTAAATTTTAGCAACGGGCGGATGATACTAATAAATTAGCATCAATGAAATCAATTTCTACAGGCCTTAAACGAATTCTAGAATGCTTTTGGAAGTTGTCTAATAACAGGTCTCGCATCAATGCCGTTGACATCGATAGACAAAACGGTTTAATAGTCGATCTAAAGGACTTTCTGTGCTCCTGTCACATAAAAGTTCTGCAGTCTGGATACCTCGTAACACTGGCTCCTATCGCACGGAAAACAAAAGCAAACGCTTACGGATTCTCTATGCGAGTCTATCCGGTTCCTTCGTCGAATCGTACGTGCAACTGAGACGCTGGAATAAGACGGGCATCGCACGATGTATGACGGTGATTTTCAGGATTCTTCAGTTACCTTATCGCACAAGCAACTGTTTAACTGAAGGATCGTGACTAGCTTTCGACGACGATTCCTGCTGCCCGACCAACTAAGTTTCGTCGGCGATGTCGGAAATGTTGAACAACTTCCAAGTAAAATCTAGGTTTGTCGGCTCGATTATATATTTTAAATTAAAGGTTGATTCTCTAAGCAAGCCCCACCATGAGAGTTCGGCTCGATGTTTACAGCACCGCGGTCAGAGTCGGAGTGTGCCGGCTCAGCAATTGCAGTGCCCCGCTTCGCGGTTGAAAGCGAAGTATATCGTGGTTATCGGTTCCACGGTTGGAGACGAAGTGTGTCCTAAGCGTACTTGCATCGCTCTTTATATACTAATTTAAGACTCGGTATCTTTGTTCCACTAACGTAACTTATTTGTTATTTCATTCTTACTCTTTACGGTAATTTCTGTACTTGAAATTTGCAACATGTTCATATTTAAAACGGTGGCATCTTAGTTGATATATACAATTAAGTTATACATTATTTGTAGTTTATCTAATTTTTAATTAGGCAAGCTACTGAATTTACAAACATTTACATATACTATAATTAATTATTTTAATTATTAAATGTTTTCCGCACTTCGCGAATTCTTAAAGTCTTTTACATTGTCTTTTTAATTAAAATATTAATAACATTAAAACGCGCGAAACTGTATCAGTTTTAATAATCGCGATTTTGATGTTATGATAGTACTTTTACAAAGTAGCAACGGAGATATAAGAATAAACTGAAATAAATTCGAGACTAGAAGCAAGTTTAAATACTTGACCACTTCCCTATATAAAGGATTAACAGCCAAAGTGTAGAGATAAAGTAAGACGAATATGTAATTTTTTAATTAATAAGGTGTTAAAATGCTAAGACATCAGGATAAAAGAGAATATAATAATGAAGAAATACAAATTTAAATCTAAAAATATATTAAATGGAGCAAAAGGCAACTTATGATTCTAAAAGTACTCAGTTTCACTCAAAAGTCTGATAACAATAATAAGGACAAGATGGAAACAAATATATAAGTAGTATGTTAGTCGCCTCTTACGACGCATAGAACAAATTTGAGATTGTATTCAAAGAAGAAAAAGATGTCTAAGTAGCGCCTTTTACGTCACGCAGACCCATATGCGGTTGTGGAATTCTTGGGGTACTACGAAACGACTATAGAAAGAAAAATTGGTAAATCTAGCGTTACAGAGCACCAATTATAGGAGAAGGAGCCCCACGTTGGGCGCCAATTTACCACACGTCGAGAATGATAGCATAGGTAAATACGATTAAAGCGCTGATAATTCACCGTTAGAATACTTAGAGAGCTATAAAAGAAGATCGGTTCACTATTCTATACTCGGCGTCATAGAAAATGATTGTCAGCTAGTTAGTGAAATGTTGGAGATGGATTGGTTCAGGTTCAAGAACTCCGTAGGGGGTAAATATGTTCCGGAATATACAGTGTAAAGTATTAAACCACAGAAATCATTAAATTCGAAAGTCTATAGCACTTTAGAATCAAAGCAGAGCAGTTTGTTGAGTGCCAGCTATTTGTATTACACAAACGACAAAATTGAACCAAACTCTGCACCTAAATTTAAAACATTCGTGTACCGAAACTGAATATTCTAATTATATGTAAAAAAAAGTTAAAATAAAAGAGCACATTAGAATAAAATGCTCAATTTTAAGATTTAAATAGCAACAACGAGTAATTTATATTCCTTTCGGAAGGCGTGTCACATGCAAAAGAGATATTTACATTGCCTTTCGAATTTTAGGTTAACAAAATTTAAACGCCCAAAGTACAGTTCATTCTACATAGTTTGAGTTTGAAACAATGAGATCGTCGATATTTTAGCATATCAGGATTACAGTTTGACTTGAATAAACTAGAGTCCGACACTGTGTTATGTGCCTACGCGGCAGTCTCAAGGTTAACTTGTAACTGATGGCTAGCGATATAGGCAGCTTTATCGAGAAATAATCTGGCTTGCACACTAATAACATAAAAAAACCCTGATGGTGCAAAATATTTAATAAAAGTTTCAAGGTAAAATAAAAAAAAGTTAAACGGTTTTACTTCAAATATATTTGAACACTGTATACCTTACATAAAGTTCAAATCTTAAATTAAATGTACATAAGTTAAGTATGAAGATTTAAATTGACTGTAAACGAAAGTCGAAGCTATCCTGTTAGTTCAAAAATCATGAACTTTATCGGTGAGTACAAACATCCGTTTCTTTAATTAAACGAATGAAACATATACAGGACACGGCATAGTATAAGCATCGCCTGCAAACCACATTTCGTAAGCCCAGGAAAAATACATAACTTACACTGGGTGCAAGTGTACCGAAGTGGAAGACTACTTAAAACAAATTCAAATATAGAACAAAATTGCACTTATCTTTGTGTGAGGGTACTGTTTAACAAGCGAGTCGGTTGCTAAATCTATCGACTCTACGAGAGGCTTGACCAAACATCTCCGAAGGAGTCTGGAATCGCACTCCAGGTACCGAACTCTACTTCGGCTACGCGTTCACCTTGCATCCGGCGTCAGTACTTAGTGTCACTTCGGTAATAAGATTATGATCCCAGTCAAACATCACATTGAATCACGAATAACTGTGATTACGGATTCAAATTTATCCGAAAACACTCTTAAAGGACAAAAGCACAATTAAATTACAAAAGGGGTCAACTTATATCACACATTGAGAAAATATTGCACCTTCGCCTACGATTATTCTATTTTTGAAAATAATTTATTAAGCTGAACATTTCGATATCTGCCCTACTTCAAAAAGTAGTATAAATTTATTTAAAACTGTGAAGATAATAAACTACATAAATTTATAATGGAACGACAAGCGTACGAAATCAACATTGCGCAGATTCAGCACCCATACGTTTTCTACCGCAGTGGCGTATCTTTGGGGATAGCTATACACTAAATTAACTTCAGCAAATTCTTATTACTTTCTCTTACCCTATATGAAATATAGGTAAACGAGAAAGTATTGTTTTCGACCAAAATTTTGGATATCGAAATTTCAGTGGAAATACGTTTTCGGATCCCCTGAGTACGAAAACCATGTTTTTGAAAATTGGTCGGTGTGTGTGTGTTTGTGTGTGTGTGTGTGTGTGGGTGGGTGCGTGCGTGCGTGCGTGTGTGCACGCGAGCGCCTGGGCGTCCGGCGGGCGTGCGGGCGGGCGTGCGGGCGGGCGTGCGGGCGGGCGGGCGGGCCGGCGGTCGGCGGGGTGATGGCGTGCGGGCGGGCGGGCTGGCGGGCGGGCGGGG
>JAHWXV010941140.1:0-15406 GCA_024586415.1 Phrixothrix hirtus | reverse complement strand
ATTCGTACCAATTTCGAAATGTCACCGAACTCTATCAGACGCTGACAATTACGTTTCTCTGTCACACTTACTGGAATGATTAGATTCTTAATCGACACGGATGTGAAAGAAACACGTCTATCGTGTTTTTATCCGACCGAATCGCCAACCAATTTATTTATATCTCTACATCCCCCTTTTTTTTATTTATCTCAGTTGTCTTGTCAACAACGCCGTTTCTAAGAATAAAATACATGGCGGCAACTTAAAAAAAGAAAAGATTTGGTTCTTTATTCACGGAACGCCAACAAAATCTGACACATCCTTAATAACATTTTATATAGTTAGGTGGAATTGTTAGAAGTTTTTATGTACATTTTATTGATTAATACGAGAAGAAAATAGTAATGTGATAATTTTGGTTTCTCGAACAACTTTTAAATATTCAGTGATGAATGTATTTGGGCTAGATGAATTAATATATATTTCCGTGAGTTCAAATTTAATAATTACATGTCCTTTTAGAAGGGATCTGATCACTAATTCCTTTGTCGAGTAAGTCAATTTTATAGAATTATTCTTGGGGCTACTCCGATGAAAGCTATGAGTTCGATCAGCTGCATTTGTCATCCCCAAAGCCACCTAACAAGATAAAGTATGTTTCCAAGTATTATATATAAATAATTATCAGATGCTTTGTTTCCTAAATACACTACAGACTTACACTGCTGAGACCGCGAGGGGCACATAAAGCCTACCTGAATTCACAAAATAATTATAACTCGACACCGCGTGTTAAATAAAAAGATAAGTGCGGATATCCATCACAATAGAGAAATTTACGTTAAAGAATATATAAAGCTTACTCTCAATTTAAATTAATTTTTCGGTAACTAGGGGTGATATTTTGACGCGATAAATTAAAAGGCAATTAAGCTTAAATTTATAACATAAATTGCATTTATTTTATTTAGATAAATAAAAGTACACTATTTTACTATTCATCGTTGTCAATATTGCATTCATGTCTAGGTAGGAATAAAATACATTTCTTTAGATCGAACTATTTTAATCTTATTTAGCATTTAAAATAAAATAATTGTAGACAACTATTTATACTTTCAATATTTGAAATTGATATTTTTAATCTGATAGTATCAAAATGAATAATTGATAATGCTTTTGATTACACTAATTTAAATTTTTTTACGTTTAGTTAATTATTGCATGCTATATTTATTATACGTTAGTGTGGATGCTTTAAATGTTTTATACTGAAAAAGGTATTTGTTTTAGACAAAACGAAAGCGTGTACCTAACAAAAATAGGTAAAAGGTACACAACAGGTCCCAAGCTACAGGAGTTTGCTACATAAATAATGAAGTTTGTATGGCCGATGAACTCTAATTTAAAATAAATAAACCACTCAGTCAACCACCTAATTAATAATAAATCAATTAAGTTGTCGTAGCCACGAAACACCTTTAGAATTTTGAAAACTATAAGAACCAGAGTACTCCTTCAATTTGGATGAAATGTGGGTATTTTGTAGGCAATTAAAGTCTAAGAGGCTCATATTTCTTATATTAATAGTAGTTCAGTTTTAGGTGGTAAAAATTGCCACTCTAAAAGTAAGATATGAGCATCTAAAAATTATGCTTCCGTTTCGTATGCAACCAAACATTTCAGAAGCTGTTTCATACAAATCAGACGACATTTTGTATGTGAAACCGCCAATATGATCTAATACAGGCTAAAATTTAGAGGACATTTTTATCCCTTAAACCGAATTATCACTGATATAAAAAATGCTAGATTTTTACATTTTTATTGTTTACAACGTATACAAATTTCATCAAAATTGGATGGAAATACTTTTTGTAAGAGATGCAAAGTTAATTACATTCATGTAAAGTTACATATTTAGGAGGACAATAATATCAAAATATTTTCAGTGGTTATGGCATATTTAAAAAAACTGAAATTTCGGTTTTAAATTTTCTAATATTGGATCGTTATTTGAAACGATATTACGAAACAGAAGGGACAATAAATATTTAATTAATTTTGTTGGTAAATCTAATATTTTAGTTTCTTCTAATGTTCGATTCACTAGATTAATTATATATTCCGAAACAATTGTTAGCTATTTTTATAAAAGTTTTATTCCCTTTTATTTTTAAGTTTCCATTATTTTCTATACATAAATTTTATATATCGATTCAGAGTAGTGATAACAACTATTGCGTCATCTAATTGTTAGAAACAAATAGATTTCACTGGGTACGTGGTATCCTAGGTTTTTTGTTACCTACAGGAAATAAACTGGAGGACTGAGGTACATTTCCGATTCATCTATCTTGAATTTATTGATTTAGGTAATCCTTCACTATCCTGGACTTGTAGGGCAGAACGCTGCCATCCGAATGATGAAACCACAGCAACAGTAACCGCCACAAGGAATATTTTCTAATTAATTCTAAAATTTAAAACGTTCACTATAAAAGAGTCAAAGGACTAAAATTCCAAGATCTTATTGAATATTTCTGATGCATATAGATTTCAACTGATAAATACATTTAACGAGTCTGCTATCGATGTTAGATTCTGCAAAAGACGTATTGAAGAAAATGCAGTTGAAGATGGTTCTGAAAAGATGAAACGTAGAATCTAAAATTTTGAACAGATTCCTTCAGTTTTTTGATATCGTTTCAAATAAGAAAAATTAAAATCGAACATTTTTTGTTTTTCTTTTGAGGATTGTACAACTGCATCCTAATTTCCGAGATTCCAAGTGTGATGGTTGAATTTTAATCACCCTGTGTTTATAATAATTTACGGAAGCAGAAATGATTAAATTTAAACCATTCTTTCCTGCATGAATTAATAACAACTTCGTTTGCTTTCGAGTGTAAAGGTCCTAAATTCGAGCACCCTGCGACAGGTCTTTAGTTAGAAATGAACTTCGTGGAATAGTCAGCTCAATATTAATAATGCCTATGTACGATCAGTACGATCACTTAAATTTCTTATTGGGCTTGGCAATGACCATTCATAAATCTATTTTCATAGTCGTGTTTAAAGTATCTATCAAATAGCCTATCCTGACTGTAAATTTAAACGAGCACATGTTATAGGTGGACTACACAGAGTGTCCTGGATATAAGGAGCATTACTTTAACAGCAGATACATCTTCATATGCGTCATAAAAAACGCTTATAAACTATGTGTTTAAATTACCTAATTTTCGAAATATTGGAAATTCAAGTTTTCAGCCTGCCTCTGCTTTTTAACTTAGTCTACGGTGTTCAACACAAAATGTCGGGTCGACCATACGTCTTTAGCCGAAGCTGAACGAACGGCTTCAATATAACGCGTACGTTTTCAGAATAGCATTAATTACTGTTCTCAGCTCATTATCAAACACCCGCTAATTACAGTTTAAAATAAAGTTTTATTTTCTTCTTTAACTTTCTAGCCGTGTGTTAATTGTGCAAGTTTATAACTTCTTTAATATATAAACGAGCTTTTTACTTAATAGATACCATTTTTAGTATGTATATTTTTGTATTATTGAATATGGAAACTTATTTTAAACTACTTTCACTTTTACAAAGCCGCTTTAACACGGTGTTAAATTGTTTTTGCTAAATATCTTCATATTATTAACATTTGCAATCGCTATTTATCAAATAAGTTTATAATAATTAATGCGTAAAAAATTATAATTAATAAGTAATAGTGATTTATAGGAATATGTTCAATTACTTTTTATTAAAACAGCTGGCGATCTTGACTCGAAAAACTGATGTAAATTGATACTTTGTAAAGAAAAACAAAGTAGTATTTATGTTTGTAAGTACAAGATTTGCCTTTACAGTTACTCGCACTCATCATTCTAGCAACATTTTATATTATCGAATTGTCAATTGAATATTTTAATTATCATCACATTTATTAATTACAATGTTATTTCATTCTGTGCTTTGCATTTTCATTGTATAATGATTATTATTGAAATTATTTTGTTGTTTATTATTGGTTATCCTATTTATTTATAATACAAGGATATATTTTAATTTTAGCGACTGGATAGATAAGTATCTTTGTGTACAGACCTATCTCGTTATTGTTCACCTTAAGAACACTCTTAGCAAGATATCTGCGTATCCAGCTTACTATTAAATACGTTAGGTCACACCCTGAGGTGAAAAAGCTCACCTGCGTAACCTGCTTAATTAATTTTTCGTACTTGTATACGCATAACCTAGGTTTATTTCACGGTTCGTTCTGTTTTGTGCTTGCACAATAAGAACACGTAATATGTTAGATATCTTGAGAAGTGGATTCAATATTAATTAAATGAATTTCGCGTATGTCTGCAATAATAACTTTGCTGAAAATTCGAAGTTAGGTCCTGGTATGGACATGGCACTTGGATAACGAGAAAATGCTCAGAATGAAATATTTAATTAATGAAGTCAGTCCAAAGATATAATAACCATAAAACAAAAGTCGACTTCAAACATAAATAGAAAATGTATCGTTAATTTAGAAAAAGACCATAATTTCTGTGACGAAATACTAGAATATGCCACCTTTTACCTTAATATGAAGGAAGAATTAAAAACCTATAATTATCCTTTAGTTTGAACAGTTTAGGTCAGGACCAGTATTAAGATTTAAACAATTTCAATAAACAACTTAATTCAATTTCAGTGAGAAATTAAAACATTGAACAAATGATGTCCGAATAAACTACGAGGTTTGTACTGCCTGTGTTGACTGCTAGTCTATAGTAGTCAAACAAAATACTCCATAAGGACAGTTCTGACTTGTTTAATTACGTTATTTACTGTTTAGTTTTGAAAACTGTTTTATAATGAATAGCAAATTAAAATGAAGAGCAGTGATAGAGTTTTTGGGAAAAGAAGTTTGTTCAGTCTAAGATATTCACGAAATGCCTTATTAATGTCAACAATGGTGTAGATGGGCAAACATATATATATTTGGTAAAACCAATAGTTTTTATAAACTACGCTGAAGAAGACCAACTACTGTTGGAACGGATGAAACAGAATTACAAGTCGATACAAAAATTCATGAAGAACGGGTGACAGATAGAAATTGTTAGTACTTTAGAATGTGGACAATATTGTAAAGGAGGTTAAACATGAGCTCAGGTATTTTAAGCTATGTGCTAAATGAATTCCAGGTCAATTAATCAAATAACTTAAAAAACACACATTCGAGGAATGAACACCACCTTTTTTTGACAATTCCGTAACTCCTGGCGAAACAATTTATACGAAGGAATAGTATCATATGTTATTATCACGTCCCAAAAATGCAAACTTGGCAAAATTGTGGTAACTGGGACCCCGGGACCGCCAGGATGTTATTTTTCTTGAATTTTTTAAAAGTGAGACTACAATAAATAGTCTGCGATACATACCGACGATAAGGGAAGTTAGGAAAGACTACCAATTTACGCAATATAAAGCCACACACAGCATTCTTCACTCAAGAAATAATTCAGAAACTCGGATGCCTAGATTTAACCTCAAAGGTGGCAAGTGAAACTTGCTCTAAATTAGTGGGTCAAAAATATAGATGAAATCTTTTTCCCAAGTGGATTTGAATGATATTTAGGTAAATTTTGTGCAATATTTCTTTTGAATATTTCTAAAAACATGTTGTTTGGACTCAGAGGACCTGAAAACGTGTAAATTCGGTAAAAATTGGACATCGAAAATTTTGACCGAAAGCATGACTCTAAACTATATATTTCATATAGGTAAGAAAAAGTAAGAATTGATAACGCAGTTCTCTTGGAGCATCAGCAGCCATCTTGTCAATTTTGTTTATTTTGTTAATCTTGCTAAATTCTCCTTTTATAATTTGTATTTATGGATATTGTAAACTACACATTAATTTCTTGTTTTTCATTCTGTAATCAGGGCAACCTGTTGAATGAATAAATTGTTATTATTATTATTATTCCTTTTTTCTTAAACATTAATAGACAAAACTATAGGTATTGGGCACAATAAAATTCACACTGGATGGAAAAAATTCATACTTAGCATCTACAAAAGTTAAATTTGGACTAGGTTATATGTTTCGCTCATATTTTCTCGAACAGCCACTTACTGGTGAGATATATCTAAATTTTCTTTGTTTAGCCTTGTTATCAGTAGTAGCTGAAAGGTTTACAAACGATGAAAACCCCAATGTTCCCAGTTTTAATGACTGGTACCAACATGACGATGCACCTCTACATTTCTCAGCTCCCTAACAGGTGGATTGGGTGACGTGGAGTGGTCAGCCCGTTCGCAAGACTTCGATCCTTTTGACTTCTTTCTTTGGAAATATTTGAAGTCAAAAGTATTCCAAAGTCATTCCCGAAGCCTTGGAGAGTTGCGACGAAGTATAATATTGGAATGCAGAAATGCTACGCAAGGTATACGTTAAAATATTGCCCAAGAATTCCAAAATCACCTACAGAGAGGTCGCATGAAATTGCCCCCACCCCCTTGAATTTTTGATTGAATAGGAATAACTATTTGAAATTTTCAAGATATGGTTTGGACAATAATTGCCAACCTATAGATGTAAAAAAAAATAATATGAAAGTTTTAGATTTTAAGGGGCGGAGGTGGGAATAGGGTGTAAAATTTTGAGTAGCAATAGGGGTTGAATTATATCAAAATCGGTAGATATTGCAAATCTCTAGATAACAGTACAGTTTTGTAAAAATTTTACGATTCAAACTATGTTATTTCATGATTAATATTGTACAGCGTAAATTACAATTCCTAATCGATGAGACAATATAACATAAAAACAAGTTTTGATTAGATAACTTGCGTTCTTGTTTATTTATGTCAATTACATTCAATCACTTTCGAATATTAATCGAGTGTGTTTGCGTTAAATAAAATTAAACATGGCTGATAATTTTCATCGCCTATCAAATCAAAAGATTGAAGCAATGTTCATTTATGGTGACGCCAAATAGAAATTTGAATGCAGCAATTCGCATGTTTAATGAAAGATTTTCTGAAGCACAAATTGACAGATCTTATTTTCGGCGATTGGTAGAAAAATTTGTTGCTACGGGAGATGTAACACAGAAGAAAGGTGCAGAAAAACATCCAATATCTGAAAGTGCTTAGATTGATATTGTTGGAGCAATGACTGAACAATCACAACAATCAACAAAATCTGTACCAGAGATATGTCGAGTACCTCGTACTACCGTCAAAGAAGGTTTAAAGAAAAATAATTTTCATTCCTACAAAATGAACCTACTACATGAAATGACCGAGGAGGACTCCTTGGGATATAATGACAACTAATTTGAAACAATATTCTCAGTATGTTTACCGATGAATGTTAATTTTCCCTAACTGGTATTGTAAATAACCAAAACGTACGATACTGGTCAAATGAGAATCCTCATGTATTTATTGAGTGCCATTCACAATTTCCAATTAAATTAAGTGTTTGGGTAGGAATTTTATCGGTCAATTCTTTCTCGATGGAAATCTTACAGGCGAAATGTATGCACATATTCTGGAGATGCTAATTGAGGCCTTTATTGTCTAAACAGTCGAAGATAGTCCAGACGAATTTGAAATGTACATTATTTACCAACAACATGGAGTTCCTCCATATCTTTACCAATGTGCCAGAGCACTTTTAGACCAATATTTTCCATGGGGCTGGATTGAACACCGCAGTGCATTGGAATGGCCTGCTAAATCACCTGATTTGAGCCCGCTAGATGTTTCTTTGGGGATATTTAAAAGGCAAAGTTTATGCTACTACAGTACCAACTATAAGGAAGTTACGAGAAAGAATAACAGCGGAATGTAGAAATATCCCCGTGGAAACGTTTAATAATGTATATCGGGAAACAACAGGTAGATTGTTTTACTGTCACGAAGTGCAAGGTGCCCATTTTGGATATATCTGTTATCGTGATCGATTCTGGTATGTTTTACAATACTTTTGTTTGTAATTTTAGTTTGAATCGTACAATTTTTACAAGTGTTATCTAGATATTCGCAGTATCTACCGATTTTGATATAATTCAACCCCTATTGCTATTTAAAATTTTACGCACAACCCCCACCCCTTAAAATTTAAAACTTGCACATTATCTTTTTTACGTGTAAAAGTTGGAAACTATTGTCGAAACTATATCCTGAAAATTTCAAATCGTTATTCCTATTAAATCAAAAATTAGAGAGGGGGGGAGCAATTTCATGCGGCCTCTCTGTACATTATTGTCAAACGGCTGGTTTGAACAATTAATTAATTAAGCTTTCTAGCAACAGTTTTGTTATGATACTCTTGTTTCTTTTGCATTTTTATAATAAAAGTTTAATTTTTCTAAGAGATGATTTCTGAAGAGTGGTAACATTTAACACTCAATATCTTAGCCATACGTGTGGTTTTGAATGAAAAAATGTTTATATAAAATTCTTTATCCAACACTCACCTCTCACAAGGGAGTGCAGGGTAAAAGCGACATACGATAAAAGTGGATTCGACCAAAATATAAAATCAACCTGGCCGAGCATGTTTTTCAAAACCGATTTCTGAAGATATTTTATTTAATTCTAAGTTTGACTAATATTTAACAACCTGTATCTCTGCAAGTAAACATTTCAGATCCGTCACGTGGATTATTGCTGAATTCTCTTCACAGAGACTATTAATTTTTCTTAATAAAAAGGAAGACACCATTTAAAATATTCAACCTCCCACAAGGGAGAGGAGCTTGAAAGTGGTTTAATTTGTCAAAATGTGGGAAATATTAAAATAAAATGGACATGTGTGAGCGTTTTCTTCCAAAAATGATTTTTGAAGAAATTATCAACGTTCCACCCTGTGTGTTATAGATGAAATGACTAGAATATATAATAAAGCTATATTGTGAATTAAATCCTATGGAAATGTATAAATTAACGGAACCTTTTATTGTGATTCAGAAAATAATAACGTGGTGATAGTTTTACAAGTGAAAGCGATAGCGATTAGCTTTCCTTTTATATTAAATAACCAAACATCTTTAGTGTGGGGTTATACTAATTTCTTTAAATAATTATTGGTTACTTTATAAATATTCTTATAACTAGTGATATTTTATAATCGTAAATACACTTTTGACTACAATTATCTACGAGTAATCGTGAATATTGCATAGTTGAATTATACTACTTAATTGATTGACACATATTTCTTTGTTTATTTTTTATAAAATGTCTGTTTTAGTACATGTACTAATGGATATATTTTGTTTATTTGCGTAAATATCAAATAGAAGACGTCAGTTTCTGAAAATTGCAGTATGTCCTAGTACTAGGTAATATTATGCCTCACGATCAGTTAAAATATTCTTGTTGATCGTACAGGAAATGTATTGCAATGTTGCTCTACGACTATTAATTAATCCTATTGTAAATATGGTTTTCAATTTTACTCCTCGGAATTAAAATACAGACTATAAATTATATAAATTTGCAATACGGTATTGGAAATGCAAAATACCTATTAAGTTAACTGGAATGGGAACAGAATTTAAAAATCAATTTTTGCCTAAATAATTTTATTATGCATACGGTTCTATCATTATTACCGAAAGATTTAATGCTGAAAATTTGCATGTGATTTAGTTGAATTGTTTTAGTTTTAAATGTATTGCATAAATTTTATGCTTTTGTAAATTGCGGATATGAATATCTAACTGCATAGCTTAATTTGAATTTTAATGTAACTGTGCAGCTGTAATACAATTTATAGATTATTACATTAATATTATTCGGTTGGATAAATTGGCTACGATGAACGAGTTCGATTTAGATACGCAATTTCGTTTCCTCCGGATAAAAATTGCGAAAGAGCACTAGACGCCCGAATTGCCAGTAATAAGCAAATTTATATTTGACATGAAAAATAATAACTTCAGGATCTACTTGGTATCCGGATAAAAATATTGAGTTGCTATTGAGAGAGCTAATAAATAATTAATGAGATTCAACTACAGCTCAATGTTTTTCTTATAACAAGGCACATTATTTAAATTTTGATGTAAAGTATATGTTTTATTGAAATAATTCAAAATAAGGTTGAATATTTTCAAAATATTCTTTACCTTTTCATCTTAGATTTTTACTATTGTGTTACTCAACGTTTAGAGATCTCACTATAATTGTCAATTATCTCGCGTTTGCGATGCCTTTGCCAGAAATCTTCGAAATCATTAATATTTTTTGAAAACTAGAAAAGCTCGCTTTTTTCAGACTGTCAATATACAAGATAAAAACAAAAAATAATATGTTTTTGCAATAAAATTGTTGTAGTCCAATTAGTGTTCTCATTGATCTGTGATTTACTTTAGTCACGCTATCTTTAAAATATTAATCACAAGCAAGCTGGAAAGCTTGAACCCTTTGTTTATTTATCTTCTACCTGTAATATTATACAGTATTAAACATATGGGTTAATAAGTACATTGCTTCGTTGCGTAAATGTTATGATAATTTTTTTTATTAGTACTTGTAGGGAATTCAATTCATTTTAAAATATTTGAGTTTCATTTAAAATATTTAACTTTCAACGATATAGAAGGGAAATTGGAGATTAAAGAAAAAGCTATAAAAATCAATAGACATTTTCATTTCGCTTCTACCTTTTTCGGTATTATACGCTTTTATAAATAAACGTACCGAAAGAATTGGGGAAAAACGGTATATTATTATAAAATGAAATTAAAAGATTCTTGTTATTACGACTATATTTTTTAATTCTTGAGAAATTATTTAAATACGAGCCATGAAAAACTGAGGACGTTTTGTTTATTTTTGTATATGTGTACTTAAACTTCAACTCAGTTTACATTTTCGATGTTACTGCAGGCTTTCTAATGAATGAAATCAAGTTAGAACATCGTAATGTTAAAAGTTTCAAAACAAATTTATGAAAGGATGAATGTTGTTGTAAATTCTCTATCGTTTTCAAGTAGTTTTAGTGAGTACGCAATAGGTTGAACAAAAGCCAAGAAGCGGGAGACTGGAATCATAATAGAAGAAGGCTAGCATTCGAAACAGTCGTTTTTAAGATTTTGTACATGGTGATTTAGGAATTAAAAAGTCTGCACTTTCCATTCCTAAGTTACTCAAGCTAAAACAGAAGTTTTGTCAAATGGAAATTTTTGAAGATAATTTAGATGACCTAAAGAGGATTAAATTTGTTCCAAAATTTGTTACTAGAGATGGGAATTGGTTGAACAATTGGTATCGCCTTACTAAACAAGATTCCATACAGTAACAGCGTCCTCCTTCATCCAAACAAACGGAAATACAATGTTCAACAATAAAAATTATGGTTACTGTTGCACATGTAGAAAAACCATAAATTCTTAAAGTTATTGGAAAACACTAAAAAGTCTTAGAGAAGCTTTACCTACAAAATGATCACAATCTTACAGACATAAAATATTGCTCTGACAACTGTTGCATCATCACAATTTACAAAAATATTCGGAATTTATAGAACTTAGACATCCATCTTATAGTTTAAATTAAGTTGTATAAAACTTAATTTATTCGAAAACATTAACAAGGGGCTTCAAGAAGGCGCTTTATTCTAACGGAAGCCTCAAAATAACAATTTCATACTATTTTTGCGACCTTCACGAAGATTATTCAAGAGTTCAAGGAAGTAATGTAGAAAAAAAAATAGTTATTAAATCCACAAGTATATATTACTTAAAAATAGCCCCTGTAATTAATAAGTATTTACCCCATTGATGCAATATTTTAAAAGCTGGTTATATCTTTCTCAAATATCACTGACAGCTTATTTACATAATAAAAATTGCAGAATCTTATTATGTACTTTGGCACACAACACAATGTGCTGAGGTTCTGAAAACAACATCATACGGAAAACATTTAACGCCCAATTGTTTCTTCATATGTCCAGGTTTCAGACCAATTTGAGTAAATTTAAGCAAAAACAATATTTTAGGCTTTGTGAATAGTCTGTTGCCACGATATTAATAACTAAACAAGCTTTTTGCAATCAACTAAGCACGCATTAAGAAAGCTGCTATTACGCATTGTTTTAATTAGACACTTTTTTTGTGCTCGCTTAAAATCAATCGATAAGCTTAGTGAATTCAAACTTGCTTAATAAAGTATAGAATGAAATTTTGCATTTGTCACTATGGCAACCAAGAAACTCAAGTTTCTTAAAAATTAGTTTACTTTCTAATATTTGAAGAATGCTTCACTTATTGTTAATAATTCTACGACATGAGATCTTATAAAGAATAAACATTTCAATATACTTACAAGGGAAGTATCTCCGCTATCGGAAACTGATTTTGAAGAAACTTTGGTAATATTACATTTAGGTTTAAATAACGCACACCAGTGACTATTTATATTTGAAATATTAATTTAGTCTTGAGATGGAAACCGGATGGGTCTCATTACTTATGATTTTACTGGAAGATAAATAAATTACGAGTAGATAGCGTGTGCCCCAGAGGTTCTGCAGGTTTAACCAAACGCTGTATTAAAAAATGTTTCAAATAAAAGTTGCTTAACAAAATATTCCACACCTTGTGGCGTAAAACTAAACATTTCATGATGACGTCATTTGGAATTATAACGTTATCAATACTTTTTTTAAATAGAACACCCTGTATATTATTGATTGTTTACATTAGTCTAAGTAAAACCCTTTAAAATAGTATAAGATTCGGACGGTGTAAAATTAATATTTTTCGAGATATTTGAATGATAATTAATAAATTGAAAGACAGAGAAAGGTACTAATTTTTTATTACTTAAGAACAGTAACTTGTAAAAAATAGAACATCTAACGTAATGAATGTTCGAAATGTTGTCCACTAACAGCGAGACCCAATCGGTCAGAAAAGGCACGAACTGAATTTTTTAAGGTGTCGGGCAATATTTGTGCTATTCAATTCGTATCCTTTGTTCTAATTCTGCCAGATCATTAGGGTGGTTTCTGAAAACTTTATTTTTCAGGTGGCCCCGTAAAAAAATCGCAAGGCGTCAGATCAGGAGATCGTGGTGGCCATTCTACGAAACCTTTTCGGCCTGTCCAACAATTAAGAAACACTTCATTTAAGTACTTACGTACATTTAATTAAAAGTGAGTTGGTACCCCATATTGTTGCAACCAAATATTATTATTGTTGAGAAATAGGGCTATACAAGGGGGAAGTATTTATTCTTGTAGAAATTGTAAATACCGATCACCGGTAGGTTTCCATGAATAAAAAAGGGACCAATAATGCACCCACCATAAATTCCTGCCAAAACGTTCAGTTTATGTGGTGCTTTCGTGTGAATTTCAATCATCTAATAAGGGTTGCTAGCGGACCAGTACCGACAATTGTACCTGTTTACTCTTCCGTTTAGATAGAAAGTGGCTTCATCAGAAAAATAATTTCTTTCACAAAGTTTGGGTAATTGTTAGTTCGTTCCATCATGTATTCGCAAATTTCAATATGTCTATCATAATCATCTTCGGATAATTCTTGCGGTAAAATGGGCTCATAAGGATATTTTTTCCTTTTTTAAAATGCAATGTATGGAAGCTTTACTTACGTCGTGATTTAAAGCTTGTTGACGAGCCGATGAGTGCGGGTTTTCAACCAATTCAATTAACACATCTAGCTTCAGTAGTTAAACAACTGACGTTCTAGATAGCTTATCGATGAGGGGTGTGGATGGGTACTTTCCCGAGTGACAGGGTAGAGTTTTCCACCCCCGTGACCTGAGTTTTCTTTAGCGTGTATATAATATAAAGTAAAGAAGAATGAGTGAGAGAAATAGAGTGTGGGTTTGCGGTTGTAAGAGAGAAAGAAATTGTGGGTGTGGTCTAATTACAGAATTTTCCGAGTTTTGGTTAGAGTGAGCTCGAAGAGTGGGCTTTCCGTAGTATCAGATAGATGAATTTAGAGTAGGAGGAAACGAGGCGTGTCAGCTTCAACATGTAAATAGGTGTGCCTAAACAATGAAATGGCGCCTGTTAGTAGTAAAGAGTATGTAATATCAAGTGAATGGGCGTGCCTTGTTTACATGATATGAATATAGAAAATGGCGTGCCGACAATTAGGTATTTAGAAATGGAATACAAAATGGCGCGCCGATGCTTGAATAATAAAATGGAAAATAGAATACAAAATGGCGGGCCGAAATTAAATAATAAATAGGAAAACATAAGAAAAAATGAAGTTAGAAAAGAAAAGCTGTAATAACTGTTTCACAGGTATTACTGGTATGCAATTATTATTGTATATAGTTATAATTGTAGTGAAAGAATGAAGAAAGTGTTAAGATTAGTTAGGACTTTGAAAAATTTTAAGATTTTAAGTTTAGTAGAGTATAAATCCTACATTTAATTATACTCAATCTAAATAGTGACCTATCTTTGTAATTGACTGCTCTAAGCAAAATGAAACGTTGAAGAATTCAGCTATTGGTATCAAATTAGAAATAGAAACGGATCAACGCTTTGATGAAGGTTCAATAGCTTATTGCCTAGTAATTCATGACAACATTGTGCAGTAGAGTCCCCTGACGAATGAAGTAAACGAAATCAAGATTATATAATCATATATTAAGTTTGTTTTCAATTATTTATTCAAATTAAATAATAACGCACTTATATCTGTAAGCTTTAGAATACAATATCATATTAAATTTATTTCAAATGTAATTTTATGTATTAGTATTTAAATTCAAACAATAAAATTTGAAATTGTTACAACTGTTTTTGTTACTGCATGTAAACTAGTATATAGTTTTACTTGTGAATCTGTTCCTAAGGTTTGAAGTGAAAATTGTTAAGCAAAAGCAATCTTTACTGATTTTGAATTTAGCTGTGGAGGATGAAAATGCTAATAGAAAAAAGTTTAAGAAACACGGTGAATTACTAGTAACACAATTAGAAGTTTATTAATAGGACCGAGTAATACAGGAAAAACTAACCTAGCAATTACGTTACTAATTAGTGAGAACGGCTTAAAATTTGAAAATGTTTACGTGTTTTCGAAATCCTTAGGTCAACCGAAATATCAGTTTCTAGAGCAAGTTCTCAAACCAATTAGAGGTATAAACTATTACACGTTAAGTGAAAATGCTAACATAATACCACCCTGGGAAGCAAAATCAAATTCCATATTCATATTTGATGATGTAGCTTGTGATCGGCAATATAACATTAAGGCTTACTATATGTAGTATGGGTCGTCATAATGGAGTTGACTGTTTCTATCTTACTCAGACTTATGCATCAGTTCCTAAGCATTTAATTCGTGATAATGTAAATATGCTAGCCCTGTTTAAGCAAGATGATCTTAATTTAAAACAT
>JAHWXV010941042.1:0-13251 GCA_024586415.1 Phrixothrix hirtus | reverse complement strand
ACACACACACACACACACACACACACACAGACAGACCAATTTTTAAAAACATGTTTTTAGAACTCAGGCGGCCCCAAAACACGTATTTCCACTAAAATTTCAACATCGAAAATTTTGTACGAAAACAATAGTTTATACTATATTTCATATAAGTAAGAGAAAGTAAAAATAAATGTTAGTAGAAGCGTACAAATATAAAAATACCACTCTATAGTAATGAAAGTAAAAAAGGGAAATTATTTATCAACCATTTTATTACTACATGAATATTTGAAAAGTACTATAATAAATGATTTACTGGCATGATTTTACATTACTATATTTGAAATATCTTTATTTCACGTCTTCCATTTTTTGCATCTGTTAGAATCGTTGCAAATGATTCTAGATATAGTTTGCAAAATATGTATAACATACGTACATTTTATACGCAATATTTGATTGTAAGAAGCCACAAACCCTTACATTTTTTTAAGGTTGCATAAATACAATTTGTATTCAGAACGAGGATATCATTTCTATGAAATACTAATAAACTAATCAATATCTACAAATGCAATAATTAAAAACGTAGCAACGACTAAAATTATTATTATTATGCCTAAAGTAATTAATTAAGACTCACGTAAAACGAGCTCAGTTACATTAAAACCTCGTTTTTAGTAAGTATAGCCGAGACTCAATAATCTGAGTTTGATCAGACCGGGACCGTCTTGGATTAACGAAAAACTCAAATTATTCGAAAAATTCAGGATAAACAAACTTGCTTGTTATTTTGACGAACAACCACATATATTAGAGAATTTTCGTTGAATGTGTTATATACTGTACAGTATAATACTGGGACCGTATGTGTATACCTATAATACGAGGACGGTTTTTTTCAACATCCAATCGTGCAGGTAAACAGCCAATCGAGTGGTAGGAGGCCGATATACGCGGAGGGTGACTGCGTATGTTTCCCACTATAGCCACTGCCACTGCCAACGTCATTACATCATTTTGAGCTGAGCTGCAGACACGTAAACATGGCTGCTACGATTAACTGGACCATAGGCGATTAAACAAAAATCACCCTCGTAGTTAATATATCTATTAAAAGTACATAATCTAATTACGACCTGTAATGCATTTGTTTGGCACACGCATATAGTTTAAAAACAAGACATGATGTGATGTTTGTTTTATTTTATCTATTTACTAAAATTTGAAAACAAGCCTTGTACAAAAAATAGAGGGTGTTTCACTAACATGTGATCAAATTCAGGCAGTACTTTGCTTAAACAAATAAACAATTTTAAAACAAATTTTTAATATTACAAAGTTAAAATTTTCAAAAGTTTTAACTGATATTTTTAGTAAGGACGTAAGGCTCTTTACATGTGAAAGCTGCGCACTTGAAAAAGAAGCTTAAAGAAATAGTTACGTTTGGTTTTAAAAAATATTGATTTGTTGTTTGAATAATTGTAATTTTTATCATTCTATTCTGCTACATTTCAACTACAGTATATTCATTCAAAATTCTAAGCTTTTATTTTACAAATTCGCGATATTTACTTGCTTATTTAATACAAACAAAGTGGAATATTGTTTCTTATAAACGTTGTATGTTTAAATAAGATAATCGCCCTAAAGAATTTAATATTGTATGTTTAAGTTGATTTACTATTAATTAAAAAACTATACATATATCGTAACACCGCGTCGCTATAATTTACACGTGTATTTAAATTAATACCCAGCTACAATTTAACAACAAAATTAACAACAAATAATGTCATAGACGCAAACAAACGTCAATTAATCTCATAGTCTAATTAATAAATAAGAATTTACCGAACTTCACACCACCGAGGACAATGTAATCGGAAGTATTTTCTTTTATTCAATTACTGAGCTATACTTATGCTTTGATTAAGAAAGTGTATTATCGTATCTTAAGAGCATAGTGGTAATTTTATTTACAATTTCTTCCAAAATTAATAATACAATTTTTTGTTTTCTACATCTCTATCTACCTGCGCAATTCAATTATAAGTTTGTTGCATGGGCTTATATCCGATTTAAAGAATTGTGTATGTAATTAATGTAATATAAAATATTTTGTGCCTAAAACTGAATTGCATTTTATGACTTAATTATGGATACAAATTAAATGTAACAAAAATTATAACGACAAGTGATCAGTGCCTTGCTATTACATTCGGCGAATTTCAAACAATTTTCAAAAGTTTCAAAATTTATTAATTCAGATGGAATTGAGGGTTTGTTGCAGTTGTATAAAAGGATGTATATTTTATGCCACAATTTCCATTCCAGAAACGTTATTTTCAAATTGGGATTATTTGTGTTTTTTCTAATTTTGATTACGGTAAGAGTGTTTAATTAATTACTTAAACGCTTTTGATTTCTAACGTAGTATTTATTTAATATTTTAATATAAATGTGAACGATCTTGGTATTCCCCTTAGTTATTTGTAATTTGAACATTGGCGATGTGTAATGGACGGACTGAAATCGCATTTTATTGGTTGGAAAATATTGCAGTATCGTTTAATTTCGGTTATTTCACTTGTTTTGTTGTGAATTCAATGGAATTACACTTTTTGTTCGTGGGTTTCTAGTTATTTTTGGCAGTTTTGGATCACATTTTTTTCCTAAACAGCCCTAGGAGGCTCCAGTAAAATCAATTTTGTTATATTTGCTTTCTACTGCAGAATTTATTTTACTAGTTTCCGAGGTTCTTAGAGTTAAAATACAATTTATCTGTTTCTACTTTTCCAAACAGAAGGATTCATGTGAAATTGTTGAGAAACTAAAGATGTCTTTAGAATTTATTCAAAACGCAATTTGGCTGTTTTGCTAATACTTTAACCAATTGTTTAATGTAAATATATATTCTAACTTCACTTAAAATTAATTGATAACATTTATTGATTCAAATTAGTTTAGAACTTGAAATTTTTGCTTAATTTACTCGTATTATTAATAATTATGTTATATAAGATCTCATAAAGAATTAAAATTTAAATATATTTTAGTTTGTTTAAGCTTAATTTTCTGTATTTCTGATAAATTATGGGTTTCTGCAGATGCTGGTATCTTTTATTTTTGAATCAAAGACAGCTATTTATATACACAGTCTTGTTGATATCTTATATTTTGTACGTTATTATTTTTGTATATTTTGAGGGCATTTTTTCGCAAAGTCATTAATAAAATAAATGTTAAAGGTGTTTAAAATAACAAAAAAACAAAAAAGATCATGTTTCATACTTTTAGTTTTTGTAAAACCAGAAAAACTGTAAAAAAGTTTTTTCAGGACTTAGACAAACAATTTCCAGGACCTAATACAGCTCTAGAAATGAATTATAATTTGAGACGAAGCATCGAGCCCTAGGCACATTCTATGTTTGGCTATAGGTAAAATGTTAATCTAGGCAATTATGTGTGATATATTGAACGTTGTCTTACTATAGTTATTATGAAAAGTATCATTCCCACTTACCAATATATAAATATGGAGACAGCGTTGTTATTATGTACTTTACTCCCGATCTTTTTATAAAGATCTTGCGATTTGAATGCAACTTCGATATTTTTGGTCCGAAATTTTTGACCACCGCCCATTTGTCGTCGTAGCTGGTCGCCCGACAACTGACTGTCGAATGGCCATGTTACTAAAGAGTCATTTATTCTTTCGTGATGTTCTCTTTCACCTGTCACAAGAAGCAAAATAACGCATTTCTTAATTCAAGTTAATCATGATGTTGCAACCAACTTTATTTAAGGCAAAGAGGTTTATTATAATTTCATATTAAAATTCAAGAATCAAATATTTATTAAAATGTAAATTATATCTTTAAAGCATAAAGTCGTCATCAAACAAAAATAATATGAAACTTTAATATGTCTATGAAGTTGAGACTTAAGACAGAAACTACTTGAACTGCATACCAGTTTCCCGAATATATACAAAGTATATATTAATCTAGAATCAAAGTATATAAATAGAAAGCCGTAAGAGCTGAAGTTTTGCATTTTCTCTAGCTACTACAGTCAACCAGGTTGTAACGAATAACAAATTTAAAAATACAAGTCAGTTTATTCAATAAATACCTACCTAAATCAAACGCTAATAATCATTTCAATTCAAGACGCAAATTTATTCAAAATGCCTTTCTATCAATACAAGTTTATCGCACTTCTAAAATTAATTATTTAAAACAAGCTGATTTCTGTTTGCGTAAACTAAAATGATTAGTGCTTGTTTTTACCGCCCAAGCAGGCCGTTTAAATATGTTTATTAAACCTTGTTAACGATTCTACGAAATTTAGATAAGCATTACGCTTGCTACGCCACCGTATAATAGATGCTCTTTTAACAAATTAAGTTTAATATAATAAAACCTGCTTTTGTCTAATTCTGTTTATCTTATAATAACTGTTACGGATTTTGTTAATTGAATTCTTCATTCTTCATTTATTAATATTTAATTACAGTTACAGTTAAAATATGTTTATTAAAAAGTAATTTCATCTAATTCTATATTTAAACGTAGATAAATATTGAAATGAGGGAATTCATAGTTTTCTTAAATCCAAAAGCAAATACATTTAAATTTAATTTACTATGATACAAATTTGCAATCCTTTAAAAATTAAGTCCAAGTACAGTGATTATTATATTACACCACACTTCTATTTATAAGCACAAGGTTAGCGTTTTGATATATTTACTGGTTCATGATTACTAGATCATGCGTTTTAGTAAGAACGAGAGAGTAACAAGTTAAAGATTCAAGACTCCCGTAGAAATCATCTTAAGCAACGATTTAAACATGCATTTCATATTTTTCTTTTTTTAATATTAATTGGGAGGATGTAATAATTTCATACTAACAAACCTCGCACAAACCTTTGCACACACATTTCAGCATGCTTCCTTGAAGTAAAGGATCAACCCCACGGGTGTGTGGTTAGACTAACACTGACACTGGTGGATTGGGTGGAAATAAAGTTCATAATCATTGTACCGGCATTATGTTGTTAAATGTAAAGTAAACGTTTATTTGTTGAAATCTTTAAGTTCCGCCACAAATTGGGCGGTATATTTCAATTATTTTTCTAAGAATAACATTATTTACTAACGTTGATAAAATTATTACATGAATACGTTGCAATGTTTGTTTAATTATTACTAAACGTTGATTTACTTAAATTGTTCCTGTAGGATAAAATAGATCGATATTTGAGCTCAATCTGCCAATAGATTAACTAATTTTTAAAATACCTATAGTTAGGGTTTAACGAGAAAAACGTTATGGTATCTATTTTTCCTTCATACGCTTTAATTTCGCACCTGTAAATATCAGGATTCCCGTATTTGACCGATGATCGCCTACCTTGGTATTAAGTCATTGTTATTTTTATTATCTGCTCGCCTTTTATTTGTTTTGCTTAAATGTATTAAGTTTCGGAATTATGTTATTGGATTTACTAGTAATAATTAATTTAACAAATCAGATTCTACCTTACATACAAGGTGGAAACAGTAATATTTCCTCGCTTTTAATTATGGAACCAATTTAATTCCAAGTTAATTTAATTTACTAGCACAAGTTATAAGAACTCTTAAAACTTAGTTAATTCATATTCATTCATATACCGGGTTTCACATTCAAAAACATTTTTATTCTCAATTCAAAATATTGACATTAATGATTTTAGAGTGCCTTAATCACGACAATAACAAATTACTTATTTATAGGAGAAATCAAAAGGAACATCACCTGCCCATTAATTTACAAACTGTACCGATTAGATTACAGCAACACTTTTGATGTTACTTTACTCTTTGTTAGTATAGAGTTCGAACGCTATATTCCCGTTTGCTAGCTTAACCGTGTATCGCGATATACATGCTGATATACGCTGTCTGTGTCATAACGCCATTTTGACACGTGCTACCCTTCCACGAATAAATGCGTTCTTAGTGCGCTTATTGAATTTAGACGCCCTTTAACTAAATAATACCTATCTAGATTACTCCGTGTAATCGTTTGTGTGATAATAAACATTATATTTTGTTACTTAAGTAAATTTTCTAATGGATAAACTTCATTGTCTCAGCTTTTAGTACGTTATCCTATAACGGTAAAATTCAAACAAGATTCATAAAGGGTAGGGTTATTCACGTAAGTAATAATATTTTCGATTAAAATAAATGGTGGTACAAGATATCAATGTATTGCCAAAAAAAGCAGAGACAAAGGTGATCGAAGCAAATCTTATTGAACAAAATGCTCAAGTACCACAGCATATTCTACTAACTAAGGGATAAACATAGGTATGCGTTATAAATTTATTTAGTTTGAGATAAACCATTTACGTCAAACCCTAATTTGACAAAGTTGATGCTACATTTTATGGTAATAAACTTAGTGATTGATACATTCTATTACCTAAAAGTTTGGCTTTGTCAAAATATATTGTGATAACTATATTTTTGATTTCTAGAAACAAGGCAAAAATATAGCTATCCATATTTGCCGACCCTTTGAGTGCTGAAGATAACATGGAATATAAAGGGACGAAAGTTTTAAACAGATGAGAAGGTTCGGTAAAAATTGTAAGAAGCGTTGGTTATGCCGGAGCCTTAAGAAAGTGAGGTAAACACAGAGATTCAATAAATCGACTACTTAGAAGGTATCAGAGGGGGAAAATGATTTTAGGAATTTCTGTATAAAGCTCAACAAGATAAATTTCAATGGTCTTGTGGTTTATGTAGAATAGTGGTCATAAATCTATAGCCCTCGGCGCGACTTCATACGTCTCCCAAATTATTTCGAAGCAAAGCTGACTCGTTACGCAAAGTATATACGGAAAGCTGAAGAATACTTGCACTCGTCAGGAAAAACTATTGATAAATATGACCTACGATATCCAAAAGGTTTGCTAACCCTAATAACCAAGAAGGAACCCTATCCTGAAAATACATAGAAAAGGAGCTGGGCAAAAGTTTTGATTCACTTGAGCAGGTACCATTTTTACATGTTGGGTACAGAATTTGTTTCACATAAGAAGCGCCAAGGCCTAGCGCACATTACTAGTAACTTACATATGTTTGGCATGCAAATTGGGTTGAATTGAATATGGGCCGTGGCAACTTCTTAAGCGAAACGGAGCTTAAATATTTTCTAAATGTTTCCCAGTTTATCTTGAAATTATCTCAGACACCATAATTTCTATGCGCCTAGAATATAAAATATAATAATTCAGGTACGAATAAATTAGAATAATAGATAAAAATAAAGCAAATCAGGAATTACCAGAGCGTGTCGGAAATCAATCTACGAGGAGCTGCTCAAAAATGTAAGAGAAGAAAACAAATAAATTATACATAAAACAGCCACAAATTTAGACAGTTCCTCAATAACGTCATGCTCTAAATTGATTGATATTGTCATTTTGATCAAATCGTCGTTAGTATAACCAGATTTCATGAAGGAGAAAGTTGGCATTCGCTCGACATATTCTGCAATATTTATTTTAGGACACTGTCGTTTGTGGTTTCATTATTTTAGAGAAAACTAGAATGATCTTCAATTTGCCTTCTAGCAAAAACAATATGAATTTTTGGCTTTGTTGTGAATAAGCGATAGTGCACATTTCTAGCAATTAACAGCTAACCTGTAATAACATGGTGTATCTTGATATACTCTACGTATTTGTCCCAATATAGTCCAGATAAGAAGGTTTTGAGTAAGATCTTATCGCGTTTATCCCTTTGCTCACATGGTTGGGTGCTATATGCACTTTAATAGCATTTATCAGATATAGCCGATATATCTAGATGTATTCCACCAGTTTTTCACAAAGTAAGTCAGTTAAGAAGATTTTGAATAGACTCAGGTCAGTATTTAGGTTTTGAACAGCACCTTATGGCGTTTATTAATGATGACAGTTCTAAGTATAACATACCGATACTAAAATTGTACCAACACGTTATTTATAATATAGGAAGATAGCGCTTGAGCTAGTTGAAATAAATGTCCAAGAGATAATCTGGGCTTTATCCTGCAGTAAATATTGCGTACTCTCAAAGGAAACTAGTCGTCAGGCGCCAAAGGATTGTTCTTTTTGATATCCAGAAACGAATTAATAACAATAATTAACTTTATTCACAATGAATACATAAAAGAATGGATAATCATGGATATTAATTAAATCAACAAATGAAAATATCAGAATTGTATAAATTTAAGTGGGTTAATCAATGTAATAAATATTCAAGAAAACAAGTAAATATAGAAATGTACATTTGTCATGGTACTTGTGTAAGCTTCCTAGTTTTCTACATATTGCATAGAACAATGTGACAATATCAATTGAAGTTACGCTACAATAAATTCAACAAATAAATAAATTATATTGTAAGCTACTATTTTAGATATAATTGTTTATAGATTGTAAACCAGAAGTGAAAGTTTTCTTATGTGAATTCTAGGTGTAATATTAACGGAATGTTCTTAGCAAATTTTTCTAGAAGGTAGACCATCAACAGTGTACTATCTGTATAAGTAAACGGCGATTACTTTAATATTAGCTGTTGCTTACATGTGTAACTTATTGAGGCAGGTTCTGAAGTCAAAACCTGTTAAGGTTTCCAATTTTCTATGCACACTATGGCAGAAAGAAGGTAGCAACGGAATTTTCGCAATTTAACAAGACAGCTTTGGGTTCACCACACAACCTTTGAAAAAATTGTTAAGCGATTCCTAGAAACCCGGTCAGACGGTAGAATAACAGAAAAGGGTCCAACTAGAGCAACAAATGAGAAAAATAACCATTTTCTGTTAGAAATATAAGTCAGAGGGCATTGAACTGTACAGTTTAATCAGACAAATTCGAAATGTCCAAGTTTCCAGCCGAAAATTACGAAAATGTTTTCGGGAATCTCAAATAACCAGTAGAAGGTTTGACCTTATTAGCAGATGGCATCACTGGTATGATTTGAAAATTTGTATAAGAAGTTCCACCGAACCTAAAGTCGAATGGATAATAAAAAAATATACTTTGAACAAGCACCAGTCCGTTTTGCAGTTCATCGAGTTAAAATAGTATTGAAGAATGCATGTTCTATATGATATAAAATGGCAAAGCCATGTATTTTATTAGAGAGTTTAGGACTTACACCATCTAATAGCATGCCGGGTTTACCTCCTACTAATTATCCCAACAAGGGTGAAATCGCGATATGCACGAGTGGCTCCGGCGTGGTATTTGAAAATGTAAGTTTTTGCTCGTTTAGCTACAATTTTGTTAGGTTATGCGATTTTGCTGATGACTTGCCATACAAATATTCATTTTTTAAGATTACTCTTGTAGAGCTCTTCATTTGCGCAGTAAATTTATTTATTTAAAATTCAAATTACGTGCGTTGTGTAGGAGGAATGCTGAATAGTTTAACTTTGACTTGGGTTTTTCACAAGTGTACAACATGAGTTTCAAACTTGTTAACGCTAGAGCAAGGATACGTTCGCTTGTAATTACGGGTTTACTATTATGTACTTAAGAACACTGTAGTCCAAGCAACCGTTTCAGGAAGTTCCAAATATTGTTTCCGCAAAGAAATCGTATTACTTTTCACAATAAATAAAATAACAAAAACTAGTTACGAGAGTTGTTTAGAAAGTTTGGAACATTTTGCAAAAATAGAATAAAACTTGTGGGCCATACTCTAGCTAGCATGGCAACCGGTTTTGTCCTTTTATTATTAGAATTAGATGAAGATATATTGTTTTATTTGAAAAATAATCACTTTAGTTCAATTACAAAATACAACGCGTGGTGTCTTTCTTGAAGAAGCATACATTATTCTATTATACCCTGTATATAGTTCCATAATAACATCACTTAGATGAAAATTTGGTAATCGGTTTTCATTGCAAATCTTTTAGTTTGTCTTTTCAGAAAAGAACTATATGGACCGATTGCATAAAGGCTAATTAAATATTTTATTCCAATTAAATCTATCAACCAATTATCTCGCCAAGCTAGGATATTTTTCAACTAATCAAATTTTGAGCATAGAATTTAATTGTCAATTAAGTAGATATTTATGCAAAGTAGAAACAATTAAAATTGAAATCTTATAAATAGTGGTATAAACAAATATGTAGTAACAATTAATAAAATGCAAACGTTTCTTTATAAATTTTTTGAAATGACACTTAAAATAATTACTAACAATGCCGTTTTATTATTACAGAGTATATTTTATAGTTTATTTGTACCACCTTATTACACATACTTATGATTTAACGCTGTCAACAATGAATTGTACATGTCGTTGTCGCTCACCGCTAGTAATCGTCTCGAGTGCGGTTTGCGCATCTCGCTCTCCTACTCTCCCTCGCTCTCTAATATTAACAACACATAGTGAAATGCGATGCTACTTTTAAAAAAATACAGTATTTTATATTCCGTCTCTTTAAACAGTTTGAACTCCATAAACATTATATGAACCGATTAAACAATAATTTATTTATAAAATACCTGCAAGGTAAGCATCACAAGAAACCTTGCTAATTCTGGTAATTTTTTTAAAACAATCAACAAAATATATAAAACGGTTTCACAGAAAATTGAAATTTATATAATCCAACAATAAATAGTTGATACGCTGTAAAACTTTCATAAAAATTAAGCTCGCTGTTTTACTAATGTGTTTTTAAACTGAAATGATGGAACTTTTTATTGCGATAGTAGTTTAATTCATAATATGGAACGATCCATTACATTTATATTTTCAATCATTGTAAATGTATAAATATTAGGTACGTAATTTAATGTGTGCTGCATAACATTAAAAAAAAACACTTATAAGTATAACAGCTACTCTATTATTTTATCCTTAACTAGTGGTGCAAATTTGGCGGCAAATCGATTAAATTTAAATATATTTCAAATAAATCAAATTAATACTACATTCACGTGTGTATTTTCCTATTTAAAAAAGAATTAAGAATTAAACACTTTGACAACATAATTAGGGATGTCATTAGAATGAAGTAAAAAATTTACATCTACCGATTTCAACAAATTTTTGTGTTTTAAGGGGCCCTGGATGCGTTAGTTCTAATTTTAGTATAATGTCTGTATGTCTGTCGTATGCTTAAGCTAGACTTTCGTCACGATAAATTAAAAACTATTCAACGGACTGCTGTCAATTTTGGAGGGGTATAAATTAGGGAGGAATCTTAGAAATTAAAAGCTTTCGGTTGTAATCAGTGAAAGGAAGTAGAACAAAAATTCTTCAACATAACATATTTTGAATTGGACTATGTGAAGGAGCTATTAAATGTATATATCCAGCATATTTACTTTTGTTAGGATATTTTCCAATATGGCGGATTTTAAGAAAATAACTGAGACGGATCTATCCCATCCCGTGATACCGCACTTTTCAGTGCACATTTTAGGACCTAAAAGAATTAAACATTGCAGAAGTGCCTGTGACCTCGTTGAACTGCAACATTTTCTCAAGTAATCGATCCTAGAGACTGTCGACCGTGTGCTGGATCCCGCAACTGATAATATTGTTAGACAGAGGCACCTTTAAAAGCAGTACCATCGCTGGCGTACTAACGATAATGTTCACAAAATTTACAGCAGGCAATAGAAGTAGTTATGCTATAGCAAGGAACCTTTTACACTTGAAAGCTTTGTAATACTATGTGAACATTGCTTTCGTTATTTTACTTCTTTAATTTTGTAGTAAAAGTACTTATTTCTAAATTTGTGGAGATTTTTTCGTTATTATGGTTTATTACGCGTAGTTCCTTTTATTTGTCATGTTTAGTATGTAAATTCGTTAAATAATAAAGTTTAAATGATTTTAGTATCTTTTCGCATTTTTAAAATTCATATTCAAATTACCATTTCAATTTCAAAATATTATAATTCGAATAATTCAATTATAGATTATCCATGCTGTTTATATGATTGATTTATTTAACATTCTATTATACTTGCATAAAACTTTTGTTGGTTCTAGACCTAATGTTTGAAGGACTACCAGCGATTTTTTGCTGGCAACTAAAAATTTATTCTGGTCTACACTGTGATTGCATTTATTGCAGCACGATTTTGTCGCCAGTTAGCACGAATGGACCAAAATAAAAAGGGTTGGAAGAATTTACTGCGTTATTAACCCTCATCTGACTTCCACTTAATTTACAAGGCGATGTTTTGAATAGACATTTTACTTTTGATATAGCAACATGCACGATAATTTGAGTGATATAATACTTGTTTATCTCGGGTTAATTTAAAATTATTTTAAATAATTATGTACTAAATTTTCTGTAATTTATAAAATAAAATGTTCGCTAGATAGAAATGTTTGGATACTAAAATAAATTCATCAGCTTTTCTGTTATAGTATTTGATCATTTCTTAGCTGCAAGTTTGCTTCATTTTTCATTTTCAGCATTATAGCGCATATCGCCAAAAGATTAAAGTATTTTGAAATTGTTTAGGTTTGGGTTTCAAAATAATTTGAACATTAGTAATGATTTACTTTGCACAGTTTTTTGGCCAACTTATTTTGACCTATTCTAAATTATAAATTTATTTGTATAAACAATAAATTTGTCTAGCACTTGCAATTTTGCATTTTGCCAACTATTGCAATAAATTTATTTGTAACATTTAAGATTTTTATTTTTAATTTATAACATTTTATCAGTGCTACTTTATGTACACTGTAACTTTAATATACTTTCACAACATCAATACGTTGAAAGTTCGATTCTAAAACTATATGACCTACTTGTCATTTCAATGAAAATATTGCAAACCACTGCCTTAAATCATCTTAAAGCACCTTTCAAACCAGTTGTTAATCTCAAAAATTTCAATGTGACAGTATTTTTCTTAGTATAAAACAATAAGAAGCACCATAAATGTAAGCGTGTCTTTGTAAAATCGCAACTTTACAATCAACCACATACGCGTCAACGCCTTTCTGTATGTCAATTGTCTGTACAGCTTCGTTAGTGTATTTGCTACTGTTCAGTAGTTTTTTGTTAGCTGTGACTGATATTGTTTAAACATTTTTTAATCTAGTGGCTTGTGAAATATCCATTTTTTTTGTCGAATCAATCATTCAAGCAGTTTTAATAGGTTCTTATGGCAGGCGACGTCGTCATAAAATTTGCTCGCGGTTCCATTGATCGCTGTTTT
>JAHWXV010941008.1:0-11352 GCA_024586415.1 Phrixothrix hirtus | reverse complement strand
ACTAAATACAAGGCAATACTTTTATTACATTTGAAGCTAAAATTTACTTGGAACAGGCGCATTTTTGCCCACTTTGATTTCTTCTTTCCCTCGTTAGCATAACTGCTTTCTGAACTTTCAATTACGTTATACTTTGAAGGCTTCCATGCAGTATTGTGTTCGCTTAGCTCTTCATTGTCATTTTTATTGTATTTACTTTCATTGCCAGCATTTAAATAGTTTCAATTGCATCTGTCGTGTTTATTAGTAATAGCCCTATTCTAATAAATTGCAGATGACGATCCTTCACCGCATCGATGGTCTTCTACAGCCTGCCAAATTTGATCGTGCTCAATAATTTGTACTGTTAATAGTGGTTTATCTATATTCTTGTAAATAGGAAAAAATAAAGTCACTTATCGGTGATTCTGCATTCGTAGAGGGTGTAACATTGCAGAAGAAACCTTACAATGAATTCAACTTGCTGCACAGCACGGTGTGATGCATATTAGTTACTTTCTATTTATAAAAAATTCTGAAATCTAGGAAAACTGCAAAATATTGTACTAGTATGATGCAGCAAGTTAATTTCGTTATTGAAGAGCACCATATAAAGTCAGCACCAGCTGCACCTATAGAATCATGTATATGCGTAACTATTATAAAAGTAATTAAAACTATAATTCTTAATGTGGGCATAATAAAATGAATAAATGGTTATGGCCCATCAATCTTTAAATATAGGCATAATAAATGTCTCATCAGGTTTAGTAGTTGTGTACAAAAAATGACTTTAAAGCTACAAGCCGCTCACGGTGACGCGAATTGATCGCTTTATTAACAAATATTTTTGAAATATATGAAACTACTACAATATACAAAATCTTCACTCTAATATTATCAACGAAACAAAATATCTAATAGGTGCTTCGGTCATACTGGCCCGTTCGTATGTAAGTAAGGGTTAAATGAATTTAGAAAGCAACAAACATTTTCACAACCTTGATATGGTTTGTTTGAATACTTTTAGTTTACAAAACGCTAGTGGTAAACTAGTTTACAAATAAGAAGATTTTCTATGAATAGTGACCAATTCTAGTAATTGCTTTAGCTAAGCTGTATAGATTTGATCGGAGTATGTCATTTAATTTTTGTTTTAATTATTCTAAAACTAGTTTAAGAATTTTAGCTTGTTATTATTGTTATTTGGTGTTTCCTTGTTTCACATAATTATTGATTTGAAGTTGTTATTGTCAGAAATTGGTCTCAGATTTTATCATTGCCCAATTTATAATGCGGTTTCAAAGTAAAGACAATAATCCTATGTTTCTCAAGAAATCATAAAAATATAATTCATTTCATTCAAATTTCAAAAGTATATGATAACTGGAGTCAAATTCAGGCACTATGTGTCTAAAATTTACTGCCAAAGATGTTATAACTTCATCCTCTTGGTTAATGAGTATGTGTTATTTTCTGTTATATTTAGTAGTTACAAATTTATTATTTTCTTAGGTATGAAATGGAAAAAGAAATAAATTGTACTCCTAAACAAATGCGAGGTGACCCATAAATTGAGTTCAAAAATAGTGGTGGTATAAAGGGATCTGTAAATAGGTACCTAGTTCTGCAAGTAATTAGACCTCATAGGTTTTTGTTAGATAATTAGCAAACCATCTGTTTAATTTAATTTTGTCAACAACCAAAGTTGTCACTTGCAGTAAGTATACCATGACTGTAGAAGGTCTTAGAGTTGTTGAAATCATTAGATAAGAAGTGCTAAAAAATTTTCAGTAAAGGGTAAACTGGGATCAGTAAGAAAGTATAACAAACTATTACTAAATATAGAAATGCTGGTACCAATTCTGCAGTTGGTTTAGCTAAACTAAAGAATTGGAAAGTATATTCGTTAGACTAATCAGAGTGCTCAATACTGATAAATCACCATTCTACCCTAAAGACGAGGAAAAACAGTGTACCTTGTCGGAACAAACAGTGAAAACGGAATATAAGGTGCTTCCGGAAAGCACTGTAGAGTGGACTATGGCCCTATCAATGATAGTGTATCGCTATAAAATCATACTTCCCCACACAATTCAAGCTGTGTCGACAGAATGAGTCATCAACCGTTTCGCCGATGGTTGAATATTTCCTAAATATCTTTGCACCATGGTTGGATAACGAGCGGATACCGTTACCAGTGGTATTTTTGCTTTGATTGATACTTATCGTGCATCTATCATCATTTCTCATCGTTTTGCAGACAAATTGGTATACAGTTCCTATTTGGGAATTAAATAGTAATAATAAGAATGATAATGATGGTGTTCTAAGGTATTGTAATACACATGTCACAAATGGGCTAATCCGCGCAGGAATTGTTAGAAGTCCGTATGATGCAGGACAATTTCGAAGTGTACAGTTTGGTATTCCCAGTAGAAATTAAGGGAACATTAGTAGAGAATATTCTAGGAGATGAACTGAAATATCTGATCAAGTTTTAAATCCTTCTTTTCTGTCCCGTTTCCAGGTCGGATTAAAATTTCATTATTTTCCTCATAGGAGTGACAAACGTCGACATATTTATCTTATATGCCAAATCGTCTTTGAGGAATCCTTTATTTGCTAAAAACCTTAAATCTGTTTGTATAAAGGCCGTAATAGTAATATACGGTTGTTTTTAAATAGTTGTAAAAAGTGAAACGGTTATACTACCTATTAAAAGGGACATTTTTGATATTATTAGATTCCATTAAGGCCTTTTTTCAAAATCGTTGCATACGATAACATTTTGTGTACCGCTGCCATTATCATAATATTCATTATATATACAAATACGATACAAATACGTTATAATTCCCGGCATAACACATTAGAACAACATATCGAATCACATTCCGTGATTTATTTACTAATAAATAAAATACTTTGCACACAAATTGTAAACCTAAATTTTATTTGTAAGTACATTATCTTTAACTATAGTTGGACTTATAAGCAGAATCTACATGTTTATATTCAAATGAAAAATAAATTACTTCCAAAGATTTCAAATTTGATTGTGATTAATGTAACTCTGTATTGGTATAAAAAATCATGTTAATGTAACGCACGTATTACATAGTGGTGCGTTCAGAACTGGTATTACTATGGTACATAAGAACGTGTAGTGTCTTTCAGATATTAAAAAATGCGATTTAAACTAGAGTATGTAGTAAATTAAATATGATAGGATGGTACTTTTAATTTAAATTACATGCTCAATCACACTCACACTAACTATAACAACACAAACTAATCAATAATTTAAAAATCTCCAGCAACTAATGAAATCACTGGTCAAGAGAAGTGCGGAATCTTTATATATTTATTTCGTTTTTAATATTTCTCAAATAAAATTTTTTTTGAAAAGGACTGAAAGATTATTGCCTTTACGATACTTTTTTGTACCTTCATAAATGTTTCAAAAATTTGAATAATAAATACATAATTTTAAATTATGTACGTGAAATTGAAAATCTTTTACTTTACTATTTAATTTTGCTCAAATTTTTACACAAGGTATAAAAATACATTCCAAAGGGATACGTTTTTTTTTAATTCAGAAATAAGGAGAAAAAGGCAAACTAATTGATGAAATAATGCAACTAAGCCTTTACCGTTGTTTGATAAATTTTACTTTCACAAAAAAATTTTAGGAATACAAGCAACTGGACAATAAAACATTGTTTGAAAAAGTGCACACCAAATCTAATTTAATAACGAGAGTTTTTTTTATTAATTTCGCTTGAGCCAAATGTCAATACACATTGACCAGTGAAACCAGTAAGGCTAACTATGGAATAAGCATACGCTATTTCTTCACAAATTGAGCTTAAACTGCTGTATTAATTATTGTATATCAAAGTTTTAGAAGAATTTTCGGAATATCATTATTATTCTTTTTGAATGTATGAAACCTAAACATCATGTGGCTAAAACTTCTGTAATCATTTCAAAGCAACCCTGTATATCGAAAATAATTAAATCGATGTCAAGAGTTATGACAATTCCATTGTTAGTGTAATGGTTTTTTAGTGATTACCTAATAAAATGGCATCTTTCTAGAACATTGCTTAAAATTGGAAAACCTGTTAACGTATTATTTGATACAATAAAAGCACTAGAGTATATAAATTGTAAATTTTCATATATAATAGAAAATTGAATTTGATTTCAAACAGATTTGTTACAATTAATTCACTTTACAAAGTTGGGATTAAAACTAAAGACTCGATAGTAATAATTTCTGTCTATGAACCTGTCACGGTTGAGGCAATCTTTAAATTAAGATTTTAAGCTGTAAAATTGTTTAACATAAATAGATGTTGTAAATTTTTTATAACAGTTACATATAACAGCATATAAAAGTTTAGGTCTGTAATATTTGATGGTTGTTTAGTACAATTATGTATTTACAAAAGTACAATGATTGATGTTATATACCATAATATGAAGGATGTTCTTTCAAAACATCGATGTGCAAAGCAAGAGTGTATTTACAGCTTTATATGTGGGGGTATAAAACAGAATATTATCCACAAACCCAAAGAAGAAAGACAAGATCTAGGGCCCGTGGCTATGCTAACGACATGTAAATCGGGAGAAACAGAAGCGCAGGAAGCTCTTGTAATTGTAGGAGTACGTCGAGCGCATTATTGAAGTAATATAGAGAAGACAGTAGGAAGCGTTAAGTTAAGATAGATGCCTCATCTCATTAAGAATATGAAGATTCATTAAATCGTTTCTATACTATACTGAATTACTATCCAAAATAGTGTATGGGATCATCGATCACCTTAAATTGGGAGATGTTATTGTTGACGTTTCGCTAGAGTATTGGAGAACGAAGGGCTATTTTAAGGGTTAAATGAGTAACATCTAGGCCTACAATGAACAGATACCTATTAGATTCCTAGTACGTGTATTTTCGTATCGACACATGTATTTTCCGAGTCGGCGCTCAGTAGACCTAGCCGATATATACCGTTCCTTTTATCTATCTTACCGTGTCATGGACCATTTATCTCCGCACTTTTCGTTTGCCTCTGTTTCACCTTACAGGCAACTGTATCGAATTTTCCACTACAAAGTGTTTGTATAGCTTTGTCCTCACCTAAATTCATTCCCTTACATATTTACTAACCGAAAATTACAAAACACAATTCCTCCATTTTAATATATTAATGCTAATATCTTAATCTATAAAAGCATGTTTACAAAGTAAAATATTTATTGTAGCAAAGTAATTCTAAGGATTATAATGTGTAATTTAAGGTCAAATATGAAATGAGAACATGAAATGCTATCAAAATATTAATTTTATTTGCTTTTTAAATTTAATTAATTTTGCAGTTGTTATTGGTTAAAATAGTTTACACAAATTCATGACAAATAAACAACCTTTATCATTTAATCACGTATAGCATATGCAAATTCTGAAACATTACATTTAATTGCTAGTAGGGCTGCTGTATGTTACCCGTTTCCGTAAATCCAAACGATCAAAATTCATGATGAACTTGTACTAAAAGGCTTTATTCTGCTTCGTAAACAGCCACTCTGTATCAACAATCAATATTTAGTTTCTATAATTTATATCTCTTGTTTATACCAAAAAAGTGAAAACCTTTCGTATTTATAAACGATAAAAAATGCAAAAATTAGAAAAATGATGTTTGATTAATATTCTTTCCCCTAGTACTTTATTTACATATTAATTGTAAACGAGACATTTCCAAGGCTTAAGAACATTTTGTTAATTACTGATAACTACATTTAATGTAAATTTTTTATTATGGTTCTGTTACACACAGAAATTCAAATAACAACTAGCTTTTTAATAAAATGTTTACCAAAAATGAAATTAATTCAGATTGTCTTGAAGTTGAAGTCCAATTATAATAAATATTTTTGATTACAACTGATTTTATTGTAAAACTTCCCTAATTTTTGGATTTATTAGTTAAAATAACGATAAGCTTACATTTTGTAGTTTAGAAGATATATATTTGAATAAATTCGTAGCTTTGGTATCGCAGATTCCTACCCAAAGGTAATATATAATCAGTTTGTCGGTGCTGTTTGATAAATAAGAACGCATTTGTTTCCTTTCGAAAAAAATGTCAAACTTGATGTGCTATCCCAACGAACGCAAATCTCTACTATTGTCACTTCTAACTTACCAACCCTATGTTATTTCCTGAATCAGATGAAATTTTTTCTTTTATAAAATCAAAACTCTAACGATCCCGTTTATACATATTCACTGTAATTATCGTTTTTATAGAAAACTGAATATGATACAATAATCGTCGTGATACTACATTTTGATAGTTTTAATGGTTTATTTCTGACTTATTCCGAGTATGTATTATATAACTAAAATAGTTGAATTTATTAACTTGAACATTAACCTGTGTTTGATACATGGTTTTAAAAGGGACAAGTGTGGGTTATTCCAGAATGTTTATTTATTTATTTAGGAACGCAGTTACGCGTCCTGTGGTAAATTTGAAACAACATAAAATATCTCGTTCAGGTGTTACTTTCATAAAATATAGTTGCTAATATATTATATTAGACATTAACATCTTTCAAGATATGCAGCGGTGTTCCAAAATAATTGTTGTGTGTTTAAGCCTCCACTATTCGATTGCCATTTTATTACAATGTTACTTATGTGTGAGATATTGTTTATCATACAGATATTTTGCAATTAAATAAATATATTTTATGAATAGCATTCAACAGATATGCGGTTTAACGATATATTATACAGTTGAAAAAGCTAGCGTGAAAAACAGATTCTTTAGCACTCACAGAATACGTATGAACTTAAGTTATTTAAAAAAATTAAATAAAATGCAACGTTAAATAAATTTAGAAATGATTACGTACAGGATATCCGCATAACGTTGTAGTTACAGGTTAGCTCTGTTATCATTAAAGACAACGTCTTACGGCTACCGTATCATGGTGTTATTTTGTGATAAAGCTAACGATAATATTTATAAAATTTTCAAAAATCGAAAATCTACAGTTTTAGGTCTCCTCTTGTATTTCATTTAAACACAACGTATCAAAAAGCTGACAACGGTTCCGTGTAGATCTTTTTATATAGAATAAAATACAGTGATTGAGTTCTTTAGATACGAGGGTAGCACTGATAATTTCTGCAAACTAATATTTCTAGTGAATCAAAGAATCAAACTTGCCATGAAACAAATGTTTGTTGTTTTCTATTTTGATAACTGCAACAGTTATTTTGCAAACTAACTTCAAAGTGAGTGGTCTTCAACAAAAATGAATTTAACAAGAAAAAATTTTAGAGCCATGATTTACTATGATTCTAAAAGTTCTTTAACTCCAAAACAAAGCGTTTCAAGACTTCATTCTGCATTTGGCGATGAATCTCCTTCTCAGTGGAGTGTTTAAAACTGGTATAACGAGTTTAAATTTCAAAGGGTTTCACTTAGTGACGATTTTCGCGAAGGCAGGCCAATTTCTGTCGTTACTGAAACAAATATAGACGCCGTACGAAGAATGATTTAAGACTGCAATCGAGTCACGTATAGGATTATTAGGAGCACCTTGGGTGTTGGCATGACTGCAGTAAATAAGATTTTATATAATCATTTGGGTGTGAAGAAAGTCTGTTGTCGGTAGATATCGCATAATTTAACACAGGAATAAAAACAAAACCGACTGGAATGGATTAAGAAAGCGTTTAAGAAATATGATGGAGGTAGGTGGAAAGCTGTTTACAACATCATTACTGGTAACGAAAGCTGGATATATGCATTTGAACCGGAATCAAACCGGCAGTCGGCTCAATGGCTGTTTCCAACAGAAGCTACTCCAGTCAAAGTGAAGAAACTTGGAAGTGTTGGAAAGAAAATGGTAGCCAGTTTCTTCTCAAAATCAGGACCTGTCTGAACAGTCGTGCTTGAAAATAAGCATATGGTTACCGCAGAATGGTACACGACAGTATGTCTGACAGATGTTATGCAAAAGGCTCGTTTACAACGCCCTAGGGCGGAGTTTGTCCTTCATCCCGACAATGCTTTAAGTCACACTGCACGTCAAACAAACGAATTTTTGAAATCTTTCGGATTAAAATTACTAGATCATCCGGCATATAGTCCGGACCTGGAACCTTCCGATTTCTTTTGTATTTCCCAGGCTAAAGGATAAAATGCATGGTATACGATTTACAAGCCCAGAAGGTGCAGTGAAAAGGTTCAAAAACCTTATGTCTGAAGTTACTCAAGAAGAGTGGAGTTTATGCCATGACAACTTGTTTTATCGAGTGTCTAAATACATTGAGCTTAAGGGAGAGTATTCTGAAAAACAAAAATAAAATTAATTTTTGACTACAACATTTGTTTTATTAGTTTTCAGAAATAATTGGTGCCACCCTCGTATATAGCAGATTTTGTAGTAAAAACTGGACTTATAATTTTTAAATGGGACACTCTGTACGTTTTTTTTAGATCAGTTTGTTATTTTTTGTGCTTTATAAAACATATAGCGCTTAGGGACTTTTCTTTTATTAAGCCTAAAGCTATCATTTTTATATAAACATTTACTCTACCTTTATTATCGCAATAAACATCTACATTAATGAAAGGTCAGTAAACAACAAATATAGCTTTCATTACTTTGTATGTCGAATTTTCGCTGAAAACCTATAATATTGTGACTTTCTGTGCAGCATACTTGATTAATCTTTACATTATTCGGATTTGCTGTTCCACTTCTTGTAATATCACTGCAAATTAAGGCTTAATAGTTCCGAAATATACACAGTGCGGCAATTAATTTTTAGACTATAGCCATATCTCAGCTAGAAGTGGCGACATTTGCTGAGCGATATCATTATTTTAAAGTCCAGTCATTTGTCTATCTAACGCGCTTAAGTTAAATGATAAATGACAAAGTTATGACAGTTACTCCTAACCAAATTATTAATCCAAGTTGAAATTTTATCACGGAACAAGGAGCAGTTATTAAATTTAACGCAAAACTTGGTAAAAATACATCAGGAGTATTCCGGTTGATGCACCAAGCATACGACGATGCTTGTTTAAGTTCATTGAATGTTTTCGTGTGGCGTAAACGATTTTTGGATGGCAAAGAATCGCTAGAAGATGATCAATATACGGGAAGAGCAATGTCAATTTAAAAACCTGAAACGATCGAAACAGTATGTAATTTTATTGCAACTGACCACAATGCTACGAACATCAACCGTGAAACAATTTGGACAAAGCATAGGTTTGTGCTAAGTTTGTTCTTCACACTTTGATGGATGAACAAAAATGTAACGAGGGTTAGCCATTCCAGACACATCGTTGTAGCTGCCGGAAATGTTACGAGGTATAATCAGCTAGATTTTTGTTTTAACTTATTTTTCATTTACAATAATAGCTTTTACATAACTTTTATAACTGAAACATAGATCCTAATTACCTAAGGTAATAAAAAAGACATACAATTGGATATATTTTATTTAAAGATGTACAATATTACATTATTTCAGGAGTTATACAAGTTTTCGACACTTACTTACCAACATTTAATATTTTTGGGGTAAGTTAAAAGATTTCTTATTTAAAGATGGACTTTTACTAAATAAACGTTAAATTATAATGTGAATGAAAAAATCTTCCAATATTTAAATTGAGTTTATAATTATTTAACTATCTTTTAGTTTTATTTCATCATTTATTTATTCATAACAGTGAAGTTACATTTTTAATAATTTAAAGCGATTGGCGGTAATTAATTGTATAATTAAAAATCAAAAATTAATTGGTTTGAATAATAAGTACCAGACATAAATCCATAAGTTTTTTTAAAATTTTATAAATAAACTATGCAGTTGCCATAGAAAGATTAATTTGTATATACGGAGTTGTTAGTTTACTATCGTTTCAAGTACATTGGAAGTTTAAAGACTACAGTTAATATTGTTGGTTATTTTAATATGAAACTGGTGTTAAAAATAATTAATTATAATTAAATAATAGGTATGCAATATGTAATTTATGAATCAGCATAATCAGAAATATTTTTCAGAGAGTTGTTCGAATTAAATAACCTCTTTAAGAAAACGCTTCATTGGAATTATAGCCAAAAGTGTGCATTTTTCGGAAAACGTTAGTTACTAATATCACTCATTTATTATTACTCATTTATTCACGTATATACGAGCCTCCCATGTTTATTAAAGAAAAAACACTACCGAAAACTTCAATAGGGTATATAATCTATCGGAATTTCTATATTCGCGCGATAACTATATCAAGAGATATATAAGTGCATTTAGAGATAGCTTAACTAGTTATTTTTTTTTTGGAATATATGAAATTTGTTTTTCTTGCAAAACGAAGAATTAAATCAAATTATTGAGTGAATTTATTAAGTAGAATATTGGAATGATTAGTTCACATGCAATATAAAGAAATTTGTGATATCCTGTTTGCTTTGTTTATTTGATGTATTTAACTATCGATCACATAAAGTTCTATTAACTGAAACATTTTATAAATCATAAATTTTAACGAATTATTAATTATAACATTTACTAGCAGTTAGATAGCTATCCAAATTAAGATAATTTATTTGAGAAACGTTTCTGTTATGAATCCATTCATTTATAAGAGGTTTGTGTTTATTTAACAGGTTGTGGATTAAATTTATAACCTTAAACTGTTCCATTGGTAATTTTAGGTTTTAGAAGAGAGTAGCGTAACACTTAATTAGTTTCTAATTTACCAAAGAACGTTTAATATAAAAGTTATTCTATCCTCAATTACAGTGGTGTATGAAAATCAAAATTTTATTCATTATTGTAATTTGCTGAGGCTTAATACAGTAACATAATACTGTTTATTTAACTGAAAAGTTTGCAGTTTGACAAATTAATGTATATATTTTTTAGCCTTTTATAAGAATTTTTGCCATTTGGAAATAATAGTATACTATGTACTAGTACAGCAAGAATCAAAAGTCCATACCCACCCTAAGGTCCAAACTGGTTTACCCTCTGTAAGCTTATCGATGTTAGCATACTTCCCTTTCCAAATAGACGCAGTTACGGGAATATGTAGTTATATTGCAATCATAGGATGCATTTGGTAGAAAGTAAAAATTACAGAAAGAATCGATAAATTCGAAGTTTATGTGCTGTATATATAAATTGTGGAAGTTTATGCATTATGAATTATTTACGAGGGTTGCCTTTTATGTTGTTACAAATGACCACTAGATGTCGCTAGTGTAATAAGTTATTGCCATATTCGTAAAATTTGACATTTTTTATTGTAA
>JAHWXV010941001.1:0-11220 GCA_024586415.1 Phrixothrix hirtus | reverse complement strand
CTCCTTAAGTTCTTTTCTGTCAATCGATCTATTATGAAAAGTTGGTACTATATATGCATGTACAGCGCCAACATGTCGAGAAGGCAGGCGTAGCCCTGTTATATCTAAATTTTGGATTTCGGTAAGTCAAGTTAGTCTTCATAAGGGAATAACACAAATAATGGTTAAACTAAGTCAAATCTAAAGATATCCCGCTGACCGATTAAGATTTCGTTGGACGTGGCTGCGTTTTTCAATGGGGATTTTCGATTATCCAGTACCGACTATTTTGCTTGGTAGCTCCGTTTAGATAAAGGAGTCTCAATTCATCTTGACAAAATCAGGATTTGTACGGCAGTCCTCTAGCATTGTTGCTCAAAATTGCGCTGTAAGATAGTTACTGCGACAAACTCCCTAACCTGAACGTTGAGCGTAATTATACAATGCAATAAAAACACAAAATATAAAACTACCACACTGTACCCGTTGTCGATTTCAAAGTGCCGCCGACCCCGATTGATACAGCGGTTAGCACATTTGCCTCTACATTCAAAGGATACGGGTTCAAACCCGATCGGAGTGTTAATATGATGTTTGGCACACTAAAAATCCCTACTGGAGATAGAACTCCTACAGATTTGGAAAAATTATAGTCTAAGAGGGATAAGGAAATTTTCCCATCCCGAAGTCTCACCCATAAAACAAACAAACATATTTAAAATCCATATTCTTTGCAAGTTTTATTGTTTGCAACTATTATTTAGAGACAATATGTTTCGATAGAAAGTGAGGCAGACTTTGTGACGTTTCGTTTTCCTTTACTTGTGTCAAAGGAGAAAATTATTTATATTTAGCTCCGATAGTCTATAGTCGAGCAGGCCGGGTTCTTTCTTTTACAGGACTTCTCATTAACGGAGGGCTTGATCGTTCATACCTAGCTAAATTGGTTAATAAATAATAAGTCAGTAAACCTTCATAAGACATGTATTATAAATAAAAACAAATAAATGGTGGTTTACAGATAGACAACTATTTATAGTGCAAACAGCTGGGAATAAATATGTACAAAATAATGGTGGAACATTCAAAGCCATTTACTGCGCGTTCTCTAACGCTAAGATAAACACTACGGTTTCTAACAAATTAAATAAACGTTCTGGAATACTATAATTAATATATACACAATGAAGCAATCATTATTTATTCTATAACGACGGTAATTAAACATTGAGTTCGACTAATAAAGTTCAAACAGTGACTGCATTCAATTATTATTGATATCAAACGGTTTGTTTCGGCTAGCATTAACTTTTAAACAACGGACGGACGACAAAGTTACATTAATGTTGATGACACTAATTAAATGACGCTTCTCATAAGAGGGCTTCAACCAACAATAATTAATTTATACAGGCATTTAGTGAATACTAGGATGTACTTGGAAATTATCTAGTATCAACGCTGTTGGCGAAGATATACGAAACGGTAATAGTCAACCGAGAGGATTTGCTGTTCTCCTGATACTACAATCATTTGCGGTCTAGATATCTTTCATCGCAACTTTCTGTTACCCTCGCAACTGGCGGAAGCGTTTACAAGCATACCCTGCGGGCCTGTTAGGTTCTTTCGTCAAGTCCCCCGGGTAACAGTGACGCCAGAAGAAGGTAGGCAACGCGGGGCTTATGGCGGTGGTTTTCACGAACCTTCAGCTTCGCTGTTACACTCGGGACTGTTTAACTGAAGAATCATGATTAGCTTTCGGTGATGATTCCTGCTACCCGGACACCTAGATCTCGTCAGCGATGCCAAGAAGATTTTACAACTTCCAAGTGTAAACTAAGTTCACCGGCTCAATTATGTATTTTAAATCAAAGATTGATTCATAAAGCGGGCCCTGATAGAAGAGCGTGCTTCAGGTGAATCGGTTCGAAGTTGACACCAGAGTGTCTAGCTCGCTCCGCGTTTGAAAGCGCAGTTCCTTTGGCGTACTTACGTCGCTCATTATATACTATTTTGATACGCGGCATCTTTATTCCACTCGCGTACTTTGTTTTCTATTTCATTCTTGCGCTTTACAATCACTCGGTACTTGAAATTTATAACATGTTCATATTTCAAATGGCGGTGTCTCATTTTATCTATACATTTACCTTAACGTATTTTAACTACATACATTATTGGTAGTTTATCTAATTTTTAATTGGATATACTCCTAGGTTTACAAATATTTATATCTATATTTAATTATACTAATTATCAAATGTTTCCCGCACTCCGCGATTTGTTAAAGTCATTTTAATTAAATTAATAATAATATTATAACATTGAAACTCGGGAAAAACTGTATCAGTTTTTATAATCGAGATTTCGGTGTTATTCTGGCACTTTTACAACTTAAAGGTAAATTATTAAATAAATGATCCATATTTTAAAGCAATTTATTCAATGGAAACGTTACAAATTATTCTAAGTTAAAGTTGTACACCTACAAGCTACAAAGAAATACAAACGGAACTACGTACGCTACTTTGGTGTACATTAGTATACCAAAACTAAAGTACATTGAATGTGAAAAATAATATCAATTTGCTCAGATGAATGGACCCGATTTGACTGTTTTTTCGGCAGTCGCTACTATCGTATCGTTAGAGAATTGATACGTTTCCTATTCCTATGAGAATTTTGCTTATCAACTTTGTTATGCGATTGGGTTCTTTTTAATGTAGTTTACACTCCTTGCCTGTAAAATTAATGTGCCTATGCTTGACCTTCTCTTTATTCTTGAATAGGACTTCATTTTGGTATAACAGGATGCGCTCGGATTTTGTTCTCCGTTGTCATGTTTATTCTTAAATTATGGCTGCCTTCGTAATCTATAGACTTCAACTTGTGTATTTAATGGTTCTCTTTTGGCTACAATAGTTTTTTGTCAACATGCCTCTGAAATTTCTAGTATTAGAGGGCATCATGAGAGGAACCGCCTGATCCATCCTTACTTGCAAAGTTTACGGCCTTTGGCGTAACTTTTTCTTCTCTTGTTAGTCCCCAACGGTTTTCCTAGAACTTGGGTTTCGACTGCTTGGTTTTGAATAGCTCGTCGACTAATTTGTTGTTTGCCATTTTTGGTCGCGGTTTTCTAAAATGCATATTGTTTTCTAGTTTGTATGTCGAGTTCATCCAGAGCGATCTCGCTGTATTTGTCAATTTTTGTTATGTATTTGTGTATTATATAGGGTTGCTTTGAAATGTTTGCAGAAATTTTAACCACGTATTCTTTACGATGCTTATATTTTCAAAAAGGTTATAAAAAAATTAATTTAAGTACAGCCAAATTTAGAAAGTTCTTGTAAAGCTGTTTCAGGATTTCTGATATACAATATTAATAGTCAGAAGTTTAATCCCAATTTATGAAGAAATCACCTACGCAAGTTACAGCTCATTGCATAGTGTATTGATAAACATTTAGCGTAAGTGAAATTGATAAACAATACGCAATTCTGGTTAAAATTAGGTTTGGTTGTGTGCAGCGCTCTATTTTCCAGATTTTCAATGCTTTTTATGGAAGTAATATTTAGCAAAAAATGCTAAATACCTTTTAGATTTAGTTAGCAACTATGTACTTTTTTAAACTAGAGTTATAATTAGTATATGTGTGATTTCTCAACAATTTCTTTATTACCATTAAGTGTATTCGTTTGCCATTTGTTAACAACGAAACTCCTTGAAAACGTAGAACTAACTAATATTAGGTATAGAGAAGCTCGCAGAAATGCGTAAACTGCGTGTTGATTATATCATCAGTGATATCCTAACATTAAAGATCAAACATTGTTTCTATAAGATTTAAAAAGGACATAAGCATGAGTGCTTTACAGTAACAGCAGTTCGTATTCTTTTGCAGAAACCATCCTCGAATTTACATTTTATCACTGTTAATTATTTGTATGTATTTTACATTCTCGCTCGGATGATTTTAATACCATACCCAAATTTAATTTTTTAAGATAATGCGCTAACAAATAAAAATTAGGTCATTATTTGTGACAACAAACCAAGTGCATGTTTGTTACAAATTTAAAGTAAATTATGGAATGCAGCTCGATGCATTCTTATAGTTTGTTATGACGAGAATTTCATTCAGCATTTTTGCTTGAACTTCTGTAATAGATTGTGATCAATGTTAACGGTTCATGAAATGTTATAGTATATAAACTTTTCAAATAAAGGCTTAATGAAATTTAAAAATTTCAAAGATGTGTCTCTTTAAATATGTGAAATTATCCATTTTATTTTCAGTGGCCATTTCAAAGCAACCCTGTAGCGTTATCACCACAAGAATTTGTCGAATTTGATTGAGTACTTAAGGTCACTCTCCCAAAGTTTCTGGGTTATAATATCTTCAGGTGCGTCCACTGTAGTTTTGAGTTTGTTAACTACGGTTTGTGCCAGTCTTGTAAATCTTTTTCATCTACGACTAACCTAATCGTAGTGATTTGCATTGTGATTACCTCCGAGTGTTGTGAGTTGGTCACCTAATTGTCAGACCCACGACATCTGAATGGATTACTTATTTTTGTAGAATTGTACACAATTTGGATGGAAACCTTTGCGCTACTTACTTCTGTGTTTATAACTTTCCTTATTGAGCCACTAAGATTTATCAGCGGGAATTGATGAAAACCGATATCAGTTTTGACAAGTAATGTCACTCCTCCTGCAGGTTTGGTAGTGCGAGCTCTTTCCATAGTTGCATAAGCACTAATTACCTCGTTTTGGTTCGGTTTTAGGTGAGTTTGAGTTATCAAGGCTACGAAAATTTCTTGATTTTGGAGAATGTGTACCAAATCCAACGTTTTCCACATTTCTAACTTAAAACGTACTCCTCGGTATATGTTTTATTAACTTCTCTTAGTAGATGGTTTACAAGAACTCCTGGCCATTGGTAGCGCTTCTCACTTTTGTGCGAAGAGTATTCTTGTTATGACTTCAGTTTTGTTGATTTTCTTGCCTTTTCTTGAGTTTCTTCTATTTGTTACTTACGGGTTGGCTAAACAGTTACTATCATTTGTCAGGTGTTCCATTCAACATTTGCAGCACTTGGTGGGAGTCGTGTATACTTTTTACAGTCAAGTGACAAACGTTCTCTTATATCTTTTTAACAGCCTATTGTTGACGATTTAGGAGAATCTATAATGTCGTGTATCTCCAGCTTGAGCCCAACGTAAGACCCGATTGTGTGGTGTGTGGGACTCTATTGTGTGTTACGTAGGCACCCTAGATCTCAACTCTTCCTTAGATCCTGAATATTCAGGTGTCTTTAAAGATCGGATTTCCTCACTAATCTCAGCACATGGGCCATGGTTCTAAAAACTTCTACTTAGGACTGGGCGAAGTTTTCGCAAAAGTTAAACCCGCGACTGAACTTAAAAATGTCAGTATTTTAAAATCATTCCTGTACAAAGAAGGAATCAAGTTCTTCACAGAGACTCCAGAGAACTACACGAAGTTAAGCAAAATCCTGGACAAAATGAAAGTTCAATACCAGACCTTCAAATTAAGAGAAGATAAAGAATTAAACGTTGTTCTACGCAGAATTCCCAAAGGAATTCCGAATTAGCAAAGAGGGGACGATCTACGGAAGAAAGGCATCTAGTTCAACTCGATCAAAAGATTAGGAAATAGAACTAGAAAATTCCCTCGGTTCTAGTCCATACCCAAAAGAATGACAAGGACAAGGAAGCCTTCCTGGTGGAAGAAGTCGTGCAATTTAGGGTCAAAGTGGACACCAAGGAAAAACCGACCCGGTCGATTCAATGGTTCCGTTGCTAGCTATTTGGCCACGTGTCTTATTGTTGCACAGTTGATTACAGGTACGTTATGTGCACAGGAACACACTCTACCTTCGATTGTAGGAAAGGAAAGAACAAACCACCAAAATGCTGTAACTAAGGTGGCGATCACCCTACGAGTGCAAGGTCCGGAGGTGAAAACAGAAATAACACGCGAAGCAACGACACAAGAGGCCAAAAAATTGGAAGTCAAGGAATGCATTTCGTATGCTGACAAGTTCAAACGTAACCAAACCTCCGATGAAGCCGACGCAGGCCACTTACCTGGCAGCTTGGAGTGAATGCTAAAAAAACTACTCGTTAAGCTTACGCCAAAAGTCTTTTCAGGAAATAAAGCATGACGTGTCGCAATATTATAACGGCAACTTGACATGCCAACGGCGTTAAAATAAACATCTAGAATTAGAAACATTCCTCAAACAGGAGGGGATCTCATTCATGCTCCTATCTGAGTTGCATTTAAAACCCTGTGATAACTTCAACCTTTCGAGATACCAAGTGATAAAAAAGGACAGACTACCAAATACAGAAGGAGATGTCGCGGTAGCATACAAGAAGAATATCGGCGCAGGATTCCTTCTTACCATTGGACCCTCCATCGAAGCTGTAAGTGTGCAAACAATTATACTCAGTAAACAGTGCAATGCAATTAGCGTGCACTATACTCCAAAAACCTTCCCGTCCGTTAACGACTTTAACGCACTCCTGCGGTTCAGGGTAGCTATTATCGGCGGCGACATAAATGCCAATTTAGCGCATACATAGCTTTCTCTGTATCCTGATACATTTTCGAATAATGGGCAACGGTAATAGTATATTAATCTCGTCGGGCGCTTTTTTACTTTAAAATTTAAAACATCTGAGTCATCCTCATCTTTTCCCTTGTTGGTTTTATCAGTGTTAATAGGGCTCATTAAGAATTTTTTCTGCTTATTTTCCGGCCTCAGAATATTGTTAAGAATTCTTGACCTCTAAAATTCTGTTGTATTTTTTCATCCAAGATCGTTTCAGGGATTCTACTGAGTATTAATTTGAGATATCGTTTTTCTGGAATATAGTACGTATTAATGGTTCTCAGAAGCTGTTGTGTATGAAATAGTTCTTATATAGCTTCCTAAATACATTGGAGCAGTTTAAAGTTTACTGCGGTTTAGTAATTTGCGGCTTTGGTAAATCTTAGTCCGCTTTCTTTTGGTGTTTCTTTAATCTAGCTCGGAACTATTGGTGGAGGGGAACAGAGTTCTTAAATTGAGGTAGATGTCAGTTACTCACAGCGGCAGAAAAACATCTTGTGTGAGATTCAAGGGCGTCTTTATTGCTGGTATTTGCTCAGCCACGCTTTCCAAATCTTCCAATCATATGCTGCTATCTTCTTCTAGTTTTTGTGATGATCCGTTTCCTTTTACTTTAGTGTTCAGTTAAGCCCTATTCCTTTTCTTTTGTGTTCTTCACTTCTCGTTCGTTTCTAATTTTCATTATCTGGCTTTTAGTCCAAATCTCGAATTTTCTATGACTCGATAAACATCCATATTCAAATCTATATATATTTTCGTGACGCAACAGGTTGCTTCCATGGTTTCACCTTTCAATATAATGGCCACAGAGAGCTTACTAATATTGTTCATCCCTTGATTAGGATTTTGTTTTCTTATATTACTATCGTTAATTTTTAGTTGGCATTGTTTTAAAGATAAATACTGAACGTGAGCCATCTATACCAAGCAGAATGGGCCAAACAACTATTTTTTGCACATTGATGAAGGGTCTTGATGGCAAAATTTACTCGCCCAATTAAATATGCGCAAATGTTTCAAACACAATGGTTCCCAAAAGCATTGGCCAGAAGCAGAAAGATAACCGAAAATACATTTTCGCTAATCTTACTCAATGACTCGTAACGAAACCTAAGTTGCTGGAAAATATCATCACATGTGAAAAGACTTCTGTTTTCTAGCATAATTTGAAGGCAACGAAATAATTGACATACGGGAAAACTCCATTGACACAGTAAATTGAAACTGGAAGCAATGCCAATCGTTTTTGTTGGAACCAACAGGACATTATTACTTTGAGGTTTTTACTAATCTGAGAAAACGATACTCTTACTCACGGTAGATGGAAAATTACTCGCGTAATTTAATCTGCGTGATTCTTACCTATTTCATAAGGTACAATTCACATTTAATGGAAGCCATTTTCAGATTGTAGTAAGAAGTGGAAACCGAAAGTGCTGGAGAAGGTGTTAATACATGAGAGCTGTGCAATGGAAGCCAGGTAGGTAGATGAGGTGAGTATGATGAAGGGTATAACAGTTAGCACGTCTACCTCTATCTCCAGTTTCGTCACATTGAAACTGGTCATTTTCGTGAATTTTAACCGTAAAGATTTACTACTCTGCCAAATTTACGACCCAAAATTTACACAAATTATTATAAGCAAACGCTCTATATGATTGCATTTAGTTGACACTTAATTTCCAGCGAACAAATACTGTTATAGTTTTATAAGGTGTAAAGGAGCAACTTATTGTTTTCAAAGTAGTCATAAACACGATGTTCGCAGCTATTTGTTGACATTTTACCGTAATTGACGCGCTACTAAATTATAAACTTTATTTAATCTCCGTGTAAGAAATGCTTTTATGAAGTTAAACGGGCATACCGACATTTATAGACATAAAATGTAAAAGTATTTAAGGAATAATAGTAAAAGAAAGATGAAAGTACCTATAAAAAAATAATTAATGAGATGGTTTAATAGTCTTAGCGTGGGTGAAATATTTTAAATAGGACTCTTTATCGCGAATACCTTTTCTAAAGCATTCTTATAATTTAGTGGCTGCTGTCTTTGTAAAAGCGATAGTAAATTGTTGTAAATGACCCAAAGTCCGGGTAATTTCTTCGTCGGTTCTTATTGATGACAGGTGTTAGCTGAGTTTTGGACTGAGGATTGTGGACTTAAGACTTCAGTAATGCAGAAAGTATCAACAATTTATCAGAAAAGAATCGCTATAAGCTCTGAAACTTTTTTCCCGAAACTATTTAGAAATTTAATGAAAGATCATTACTATAACGATTATTCTAAGAATATCCGTCTGGGCTAACAAATGAAAAGATAAATAAAACACCAAAGTTGTGCTATGTAAATGATGTACTTTAATTAGGTTCTTCCTTGCGTAAACATGGACAGTAAATCATGTTCCAAAGTTCTTAACACCGTCAATACAAGCTAACATTTAACACGCTTGCATTACTTGCATACAAGTTCGTTGCAAATTGATTCGATTAACGTTGATGCAGTTTAGCAAATCGAAATGTTCAACCTACAAATTGGATTACTTCGTCATTGCCCTCCATTTTACATTTTGATTAAGAGTTGTAGCATCCGAATTAGGCTGTAATAGTATAAAAAATCTTAATACCAGCTTTGAAGATTACTATTTTTTAATTTTATTTAATAACTTAAATGTTAAAAAAATTATTAATATCAGCCGTTGCTATTCGTAGTTAGTCAAATTAGGTTTCTAATATTAAAAATTTGTTTAATTTAGGGAAATTTGTATACTCCGGTATCAGCAACTCGAAAAGCTCTAATCAGTAACTAATGTCTTAGTAGAGATGCATAGTAAGATTTTATTTATGTATATGTGAGTATGAATAACAATATAAAACTACGAAATTATGGCAACAGAGTCACGAAAACTATAATACTGTAAAACTAAGTTTTTTATTAGTGTTAAATTAGATCAAAATAATGTGATGTCACATTTATAAATTCTGGTGGCATATTAAATCGTTAAGAATTATTGTTCTCTTAAAATACAAGTACTTTACTGCTCTAATGCCCACTGTTGATATATTAGTACTTAAAATTCATATTAATTTAGAGTAAACTTAGCATTGAAATGTTGTGCTTATTTAATACTGCGTTATGTACTGCGAGTGTAATTCAGCATATACTTTATGACCAACAAACAAATTTAATTCTGCAAAAATTGCGGTGGTGTTGATGATAGTGTAATTTGACAAAGCAAGCCAAGAAACATGTGATTCCTCGATCTAAGAGAATTGGAACTCTAGCAGTGGTAAAACTACTGCAGAGATGCTTTTACTGCACTAGTTAAGGGCAAAGGATGTTCCCTTCCCACTCGACGCAAATTCGTAGTAACGATAAGAACCGAGCTATTGTGGTACAGGATCCAATGCAGTGTAGTGATGATGTTTATGAAACAGGAGTAACGTAGTTGGATAAAAATTTAATACACCAGCACAGAATGGGTAAAAGCCTTCAACAAGGGACGCCAAAATGGTCGCTCTGATATAGCTGAACCAGAAGTGAATATTATTTCCGCGTTATTGAGGACAGATGAGTTAGACTTATAGCTAGAATTAGCTCATACGAATGTGTTTCACATTCCGAAGGAAATTCCGAGGATGCGAAAAATTTCATCAAGATGGGTGTCGTATGCTTTGACTGAAATGAAGGATTGGCAATGATACGGCGCTGCTTATACAAATTACAGCGCTATGACCGCGAAAGGAACGCTTATTTACGTTGTACCATAGCCTTAGATGAGGCATGGGCAAGATTGAACGAGCTAAAGCATAAACGACAAACGAATAACCGACGTCATTATGGTCCACGACGAAGTTCAAAGGTTCGTACAAATCCCAGCAATCTGTAAGATTATGACGTTATCTTATCCCAAAACAGACCGACAATGGGCAGTATTTCTATGGAAATAGTGAGAAACTTTGAAGAAAACGATGGCACTTTCAAAACCTACCCCTAATTTTCAATGAGTAAGTGCAACTGTATCTAATTTACTATATCTCTGAGGCTGCAAAGTACCCTACTATCAATCATACTCGCAGAGCTTCGAGTTGTAGCGAATTAGTCGAATCAGTACCATAGAGTGGATTAAAACTTGGCGAAATATTGCACTCATGAATGAGTTAGGCCCATGATCACCGTTTCTACGAGGGATGTTGCTTAAATTTCAGGATGTGGCAACACTGATGTTTTGATACTATACTTGTGTATTTTGCAGTTATGTTTTTATAAATGTGGTAATGTTATGAATTTGTTCCATTTATTCTTTAAGTAATTAGTAACAATTTGTTTGACAATTCTTGCGCCATATCAGTAATTAACGGCAATTCAGTGCAATTTCCACATACTTAGTCATTAAATAAAGTTAATTTTGTTTTCAATTTTTGAATCGAAGATGTTCAAATATGCTCTTGTAGCGTGGTGTTGATAATAATTCAACCTCTGAATTCAATTATACAACTTAACCCTTGTGTACGCACCCAACTTTACCAACGTTCGGACGCACCCGGGTACCCCGGTGTCCACCTCTCATTTTTTCAATTTTTTCAATATTTATGCA
>JAHWXV010940967.1:0-16894 GCA_024586415.1 Phrixothrix hirtus | reverse complement strand
AATTACTACGTAGAGGGAGATGGGTAATAAATATTTTGCAATTTATTCTTATATAAGTAACAGTCATTAAGAAAAACGTCATAATTCAAACAGGTGGTGAGTGTTTCTAATCTGAGCATTATTTTTATAACAATATCTGAAAATATTACCCGATTCTATGTTACAAAATAACAAAACTTTTATAACCAAAGAAAAATTGAAATTTTAAAGTGCTAGTCATACTACGAACTTGTAATGCAGATTAACTTATTAAAATCGCTCTCCTGAAAAATGATGAATTTTGAGTTGTCACTTTTCTTATGAACCGACGATATAATATATTTAGTAAATTACAATAATATTTGACCATGTAAAAGAATGAGCACTTGACACTTCTCATTTATTAATTCTAATATGATTATTAGGTTACTCAAACAGAATTATTCAACATTGAAATTTATGGCAACTATTTTTTAAATATTTTCTCAACTACTGACTTAATTTTTGTTAGCTCACTATGATTAAAATGCATTAAATTTATGGAACAAACTCGACATTAATTTATGTTGTGAAGAACATCAAACGCTTTAGGATGGTAGAAGTTTTACCGTAACCCAGAGTATTTTGCTGCTTGAGCAATAAGTACCAACATAAAACTTGCATATAATATTCATTCTTAATTTTTGTATAAATGGGATGCTTAACTCTTAGTGACTGTATAAACCAGGCATTACTGAATTAGAACATATAATTAACTTAATTAAAAATCGCTAAATCGTCAACTGCACTGATTATATCAAGCCTGTTAATGAATGAAATTTTAAAGTATTATTCACCGCATAAATATGCTAGATGGCTGCACTTCATCACCTTTAATAAACTGTAAATTAAAGAATGTTTTATCTTTTCTTAACCAATTGAAAATTTTATTTGTCAAAAGAGATAGAACATCTTCTATAACTTACCTATAAATAGTGATCGGAATATACCCATGTCTACTATTTATTTTTAACAACTGATATATACCTAATTCGCTACAAGATGGCGTATGTGTAGTTACTCAATATTTTTTATTCTTATATTATTATAAAAATTTTTAATTGCAAAATACTACAATTCATAACAATTCTGCTGTGTTTAAAGTATTGCCTCTTAAATGGTCATCTTTGAAATTGAAACAGTTGATCTCCAAACATAAGTCATTTATGTCAATTCGTTAATTTCCTTTGTGGTATTGTCCTTGAGTTTAGTCCATGCTATTATTCCGTTAATTAAAACAAAACTGTAACACACAACTGTATTTCGTGGATTCGACGTGAATTTTACGTTTTGCAAAATCTGACATCCTTGTTTATAAGAAGAAGTACATCTTAAATTCTCTAGAAGTTCCACATTTTCTTTTGCTAATTTTAAGAAAAACGTGCAAAAATTGGGCCATAATTTTTGAACCAATTCGATTTTGTATAGAGAAAGATTTAAATATAACTTTAATTTTTTGTGAACAATATCATAGAATAGTTTTAATTGTATCGCTCATTTTGTTTTCTTAACAAATGCGGACAAGTAGATGGATGATAACAATGTTAGCGCAGTTCTACTGCGGTCCTCTTCTTAAAAATATAAACACATTAACATCGTGCATATTTGTTATTTTAATATCGCAACCTTTTGTAGACTGAATAAGACTATAAAAATTTCTCATGTACATGCTCTTTGTTATTTCTATAATATTGTAAGGAACTATTATTTCATTTATGTTTAAGTAATAGTCACTGGTTATTTACCTTTAAAATATCTATCATTCCTAAGTAAAGAAATTAAAGAAACAAAAAATCATAAACGTCGTGAAAGGATTTAAATTAACTCAATAACTGAACAAAAAATGCCTGAAATAATAAACTTAACGCGATGTTTCGAAGAAAACATCCATCGTTGTTATCAAGCGCAATAAAGTAGTTAAATCAATTTGACAATTCAATTGACGATAAAACAAAAAATAAAACTAATTACGTTTAAAATAAATTTTGTCTAAAGTGGGATTCTTTAATTTAAAAAGTAATAGAAAATACTTCATGATATTTAAAATGTACTGGCAAATAAATTTGTATTTAATTGTTAAATAAAGTAATTGAAAAAGGTACCCAAAGTTAAACTTCAGATGTAAAAATAATATCCTACATATTTAAGCAATAACCTTTCAAAGCTAAAAGCTGGAGATAGGATTTCATTGCTTCTTGTTGTATTAGAAAATATTTCTGGCTTACCCAAATTAAATATTTGTCTTTGTTAAACTTATATCTAATGCTATTTTAACAGCTTTATTGAAATAATTCAATCAAGCACGAATAATAAATCATAATATTAATCGTTAACTTTTACAAAGCTGTTGTCTAGGAATACGTTCAACATTTCCTGAGTGCTCGTTTGATGCAGGCTAAGCGATAAACAAAGCCTGAAATTTTACTCTTACGCACAAAGCTCAGTTTCTAAAATAGCCATACAAATAACTGTTTATTATATATCACTATTCTGTATAACATTTTTATATTCCAATTAATACTTTTATTCTATTCATTGTAAGTAACTTCACTCGTATTTGTCAGTTTTAATACCTGAAGTTTTACTTATATTTATACTTCTTAACAACTGCTTCAGTTTTGAATACACAGATGGCTTTACAGGCAACGTCAATTTTAACTTTGGTAAAGCATACATTAGGTTTCTGTTATTCAACAGATTCCTAGACTTGCTTTATAGTAAACTCTATCAATACATACTTCATAAATGGCGTTCAAATAATATTTTATTACAACAATTATTGAGCTGGAAAGACCAGCCAGTGATTAATAAATAAATGCCTTAAGCAAGGATTGGGCAAAGACTTTCTATGGACGGTCGCTAACTGTAATTTCAACGAGTCTTGAATTACTCATTTACACAATAATTTGCAGGCGACTAACTACATCTGAAAGTAATTAACTAGCTCTCACGTTACTAGAAGCTTAAAATAAATTGATTGGTATATTAACCAATTTGTATTTTTGACAACTGTTACATTATTTTATTTATTCAACTTTTGATCGCACAAATTGTTCAATTAATTTGCTCACAAACGGTAGTTAATGCGAGATATTAAATACTGGGCAGTGAAAGTCGGAACTACACCATGCAAATGATGTTAACGGTAGAAATGCATCAACATGACATTAAAGTTAATGATGCTAGTTTGAAACAAAAAGATGACTTACATATAATGAAGGTCTATGTTTGATAGATAAAGAGATCGTAGGCATAATTTCGCATTCATTCTTCGATGGAATATATCCCAAACACGGTCTTTGGTTAGTACAAACCTTCCAATTCGATAACCGCTAATGACATCAACAAAATTCCTTTTGGGATAGTATTTCCATAAACCAGTTAGAATAAAAATTCCTAGGTACCACTTTATATCCTTCAAATTGAAATAACAAATAATTACTTTACATTGTTAAAAATGCATTACAGATGCGTCCGCACCGCAAGGAACCTGAATTTGGAATCCTGCTCCTCTACCGTATAAACATGGGCGTTGCTATCAAGCGAAACGTTGTTTCTTCTCTCTATAAAAAGAATCCTGCATACCACGCCCAGTAATACAATTAGCTAGCTTAACTTTAAAATGTTACAACATAACACGCATTATTTGGTTGCGTGAACATAATAGTAAATACGATAATTGACTTTTGTTTAGAATACGAGAATGTAAACCAACCTAAGTTTTAAAATAAAAGAAACTTGTACCAAACGGAATTGTGAATTAAATTTTCATCTAATAAAGGGGTTATAACGAGATGCTTTCTAAATACTATCAATTTCCTTAATAAATGAATTATTTACACATTGGTTTTAAGTAGAAAGTTGTGTTGTATGGGATTAGGATTAAAAGATAACGAATATTTGCATTTACAAAGTGCAATCTTTTTAATATAATTAGATGAAACAACAAACCTGTTCATTTGTAAATAACCAGTGGCGGAACCAAAATATTTAAGTTGTTGTTACCAGCAACGTCTTCGCCATATGTTAAAGTTTTCTTTTAAAGGAAAGAGACGATTCTAACAGTGCATACCTCATGCGCCCCCTTCTTTCTTTTCAAAACACCCTCAACAGGAGTTTTATTAGATTCCTACAAAATTGCTTTACAATCCAAATCTAGGCCGTTTCATTTTCTACTTATTTCAACTTACCCCCTCTTTATTTTAACTTTGTTATACACGTTTATGGAATATTAAATATTGTTTTAAGATGAAATCACCTTTGTCTCTTCTCAATGGCACCGTGCGAGTATTCTTTACAATGTAACTATTTTGCAATGTGATTATACAAAATTCCTTTTTGTTTTAGCCAATTAAACGCTTGAAAAGGTATTTAGCATTTTCAAAATAATTTCTAATATCATTTTATTACTGAAATTTTTTAGCACAAAACTTTTTCAAAACATTCTGGAAATTAAATTCAAATTTAAAATGAAATATCAACAAAAATATTTGAACAATTACTCAATGATAAATAAACTTGCATTAATCAAGTAATCCTTTTATAAAAGAATGTATTAAGCGGTCTAAAATTATTCAATTACATCAACCATGAATTATACAAGTCAAACAAATAGAGAGGTTGACAAAATATAACGCAAACTGTAGTACATTCGAAATGCCCAACATTTACTTCAAAGAATTAGCCATCCTCATCCTCTTCTACTATATAAAGCGATATTTAAAGTTACACCCTGAATATCGCTTATTTAAACGGAGATATACATCAACGCATTTATCACAATTCTTCAAGTGTAACTGACATTTATCTGTAAATAATGTAACGGAACTAGTTAATTATTTCACAATACACTAATAACAAACGTTTGTATTTCTATTTTTGTATAACAATAATTAATAGGACAAAATTTTAATTAAAACTAAAACTAAGGGAATTTAATTTGTTATTTATATAGAAAGGATAAATTCCAGAACAGTAAGGAAGAACTCTAGAGTAAAATTAGTCATAATTGTAATGAGTCATTTATGATCACATCATCTATCTTAATTATAAGGAACCTTCTGGATAATTCCAGAATGTTCCATTGAGTTTTTATTGTTTCTAATTTTGTTACAATAAAATAAACACCCACTTAAAAAATTCAATTTTGCTTGCAAACGGCAAGCAGTCTCTATATTAATTTGGATATATATGCATTTCAAAGCTTCTGGCTACTGTAAAACGTTATTTTAAAGTGGAAGGTCTAACATATGGAACAGCAACTAGGGTTGCTGGATTTATCCCTTTTCATGTTTTCTAATGTGATCATTATTTTTTTATACCTTTTTATAACACGAATCGTTGTACAGTATACGGCACATCTCTAATCTATTCTATAGTAACTACCTCTTTACGCAACAATACTGTTTGAGCACATTCATTGCGGTTCAGTTTTAAAAATTCAAAATTATGTTATTACAATTTTGCCATATCTATAGACCAAGTTTATTTATTTTCATTTTTGTGTTTATTAATTTTGAACATTTATTATAAAAGGTAAGTATTTCTTTATTTGTCGTGTTATATAACTAGGTTACAAAATTTTTAATAACAATTTCGTGTTTAAATCAAATAGTTCACTATTAAAAATAACTAAAATAATAAAAGAACGCGTTATAACAATAAAAAATCATCTGCAATTTTTTATAATTTTTAAAAAATAAAATATCAAAATCAAGATATGGTCTTTAGTGTAATTGAACGCGTATAAAATTAAATATTTGAATTTTGTCTGGGTAAAACCAATAAAAACGTAGATAATTGATATTAATGACCTATATTGGCTTAATCTTCACACTAAGTAAACACATACAAATTAAGTAATTTGACATTAAAAGAACATGTTATTTTTTCTATGACACGCAATTGACAATAAAGTACGTCTAGACATATTCAGTTCTTGAAAAGTCGACCTTTCCATTTTTTCCAAGAAACTGTTTTATTTTATACGATTTTGCTGTAAATGGATGTCATTAAACATCCACAATAATGTATTATAGTATGTCGATCTACACTAGTAACGTGCCAAGATTCAACATTATGGGTTGAGTTTTTAGTTTTCTACGATCGTGCAATTTAAGTTACGTAAGAGTCCAGAGTCTATTTTTATACGAACATGAAAATTGACTCGATTATCGAACAAAAAATTGTCATCAAAATTCTTGTGAAAGGCGATAAGGGGAACGCTGAAATTATACAGATGTTAATGGAAGTATTTGGTGATAACACCTTGAAGTGAGTGAATTGAGCGATTCAGAGAAAGGAGGCAATGTGTTTGCGACAATCCTCGTGAAAGTCGGTCGGTAACAACGCGCAAGTCCACTGTAGTGGCGAAAATCAGAACGAAAATCGATTAAGAACGCCGCCAGTGGCTCAGAGAGGTTGCTTCTAGAATTAGTGTTAGTCATGAGACCGTTCGTACTGTTTTACAACAAAATCGCATTGAACATGATTTCTGCGTGAATAGCACATTCTTCATGCAGAAATTTTGTCGTGAGTAATTGTCGGTGATGACGACTAGGTCTTTGAGTATGACATCGAGAAAAAATGCGATAACTTCGTGTGGTTATCGCCAGACGAACCTCGAGTAAAAAATGCTCGACTGCCAGGCGATTTTCTGCAATAAATGGTCTCATACGGATAGACTGTCACTGCCGCATATCACGTAACTATTCTATAGAAACTGCGCGACAGAATTCGAAAAAAAGGCCAGAATTGTGGGTATCGAAAAGTTGGCTTTTGTATCACGACAATGCGTCCGCACACATTTCATACGCTGTGAAGAATTGTTTGGCCAAAAACAGGACAACTTTGCTTGACCATCCTCCTTGACTACCGGATTTATCCTCCTGCGACTTTTTCATGTTAGATCGGCTCAAATAACTGATGGAAGGGGACGATTTGGGAACAATAGACAACATAAAGGCAGAATCGTTGCGTATTTTTCAGAGCCTTTGGGTAGATGACTTTCATCACTGCTTCCAACGCTAGAAAAAACGTAAGAACAAGTGTATAATTATCACAAGCTCTATTCAAAATAAAGCATGTGATGATTTGAGTATTCAACTACGGCCGGCAAAGCTATAGTGGAGCGAGGCGCGGTCCATCGGTACTTTTGAGGCTGAACACTGTAGGGTTACGTCAAAATTAGTAATTGTGGGCGCTATTGTTCTCTAGTTCAATACTGCAGAACAGGGTTGGTTTACGGAAGACACCCGCTATATCAAGATGTTCGAGACTTAGGTTTAGAACGGGGACAGACACTCCTACGGTTATGCACATTTCAGGATATAGTTGAGGCTAAAATAAAGCACACTAAGCGGGATGTGCTAATTATTCTAACTTCTCCTGTACGTTAGGAAGTCGCGGTTAACTACTCAAAGAGGGTGAAAACTCCTATTTGATATATTTTTATCCAAAGTTTAATATTTGTCGTCATAGGGGAACGAAAATTGTGCACCCTGTATATGAAAAAGGAATTATTTATGAACTATTGAAAACTATTTACTTAGCTAGCGTGTAAGTCGTTCCGACCAAATCTGAGGATGTGCTCTGTTTTAAATTAATGAAAACAAATATGTGCTCAATGCGGCCACTAGATATAAAATTACTAGTTTTAAGTAAAGTAAATGCAAATTTGAATAATTTAAATTTACAAAACAAATGGCTGTTACGAATTTTTAAATAACTATTAAGTCGAGCACTAGTACTTTGGTGTACACTGCATCGTTAATAAATTGATAACACACAAGTTATTGACATAAAACGAATATTACACTGTACACGTATAGATATTCGAAATAGAATTTTACAGCAAACATATTTACAAGTAAATCAGCCATGTATAAAAGTCGGAAATCTGGTTAAAATGACCTTAAACTAAACATTAAAAAATATTAGTTGACGGGAAAGGTCCGCAATTTGGTATATAGTTGAGATCGCCCCAATGTGGTGTGGTTGACTATAGTTAAAAGAAAACGGACGAAACTTTTACATCAACGACATTATAAAAATCGTAAAACTTGAACACCCAAAGCGCTATATATTCAAAAGTGTTCTGAAAAAGTTTACAGATTATTATTGCCTTCAACAAATATTATAAAAGAATAATAAATTACTACACTACACAAAGTTAAATTAACTGTCTGTTGAAGTATTCCTTATGTTTCGTAAGTTTTAATACGAAAATGAATTCCCTCAACTTATCATGCATTAATTTTATGTTGACTGATTAAATACAGTCCCCGGGTATTTTAAAGGCGCCGAATATTCGATGACCAATAAATGATTAAAAATAAAGGTGTTCCTTTTTTAGCCAAAATTTCTTTGATGTCCCAAAATGGGTGTGAACCATATTTAGAAGATAATTGCTTTCAACGCTGGCGATTATTTAATCTCATTAACTTGAAGTTCGATCCTTGTAACCAAACCAAGGACGGCTCCTATAATTTTTCGACAGACGCAATTTGGAAGGTTGCTAAAATAAAGAAGACAGTCCCGCCGAAATAAACTATTAATTCTTCATTTTCAACTTTTATTTATTCTTTGGGAGATAATCCAATATATTTAAAAATCAGCGTAACTCACTGTGTTAAAAATTAACGTCAACTGCCTCTCATCCCTTTTTCTCACGGACGCCGTCGTTTTTAATTTCCCTCACGGCGAAGTTCCTCTCGCAATCCTGCGTGTATTTATTACATCTGCGGCACGACTACAGCAAGCCAGATGCCTTTTGATGAAAATATTAAGCAGCATCGTGTAAGATATCTTTGCTTGATTTCCTCAGTTATTTCTCCGACTAGAATTAACCTGCAAAAAGACAAATCTACGTATTTTTCCAACAAATCTGGCTTGTTTAACGAAGCAGGAAATTTGTTAACAAATAAATCTTTACAAATGTATAGCTTCCTTATCTAAATTTTATTCTTTAGTAATGGATATAAGTTTTTAATGCAACTTCAGGAAATAATTTTATAAATTACCACACGGGGTGAATTGAATTTGTTCGATGAGTACATCGAAGTCAGTAAACTTTATTTATTCTTAGATATTTAAATATTAGATGATCAAATAAACATACCCTTACGCTATTAAAAACTTATTTTATTATTTATATACAAGGTAATACAAAAACAGCAATAGAACGTGATTTTGTGTACACAGTAATGTGAAAACATCAGCAAGAGCTGACGTAGTTTCGGATGAGAACTACTTTAAAGGGGATGAAATTGTATTTGAGTATCTTTTTAATAAAGTGAATTTTTAGCTGTTGTCGGGAACTTATTTGACATACTCCGGGTTTATATAAGTATATAAGGTATGTATCAAGAGCTTTCACAACGGTATCGTAGGGTATGTAAGAAATATAAATTAAAATCTATAGGTTAATTTGTGAACGGGGATTGTTTTAGTTCGAATTTATTAATTACAGCTTTATATAATCACGAGTCGCTATTTACTATATTTTTAATAATTTCGGTTGTTTTAAATTCATATACTAAATTCTTAAATTTTAAATAAAAACTCATAATCATGATACGCTAATGGTCATTTTATATTAAGAATTGTTTTAAGTAAATTCATCTTTAATATTTAAAGTTTCCCATAAAATACGTATTTTTGTTATTTGGAATATTTAAATTTATTCTCGGCGATCTTATTTACTGTAAGTTCATAAGTCATTAAAATTTTCTACGTTACAAGGTGTTGATCTTGGTTAATCCGTTCAGGCGAGCCAGCAATTGTGAACGTGGCAATAGCATTGTTTTAAAAACTTTCTGGATTTTTTTTGCGGCATTCCCGTATAATCGGCATTTGTTCTGTGTTTCGGGTCACTATGTGGTCGATAGAATAAAAATATCTGCTGTCTTGGTTGGGGATTATTTTGTGTTACATTTCAAATTAGTACCATAATGTTTGTGCAATATATAAAAATAAGTGCATTGAAGTGCAATAGATTGTAAAAAAGTTCGTTCACAGCTTTCCTCCATTTTAAAAGTATCCGCCGATTATTATCTAGTAAATCTGAGGGGTAGTTGCTTGTTTTAATATCCGTTAATGTTTTCGGAATTTTGTTTATATTTCGACGGAATTTCAGCTTGAAGATTGCGCAATTTGAACTTTCACGATATAGGTGATTAAATTCACCAGGGAAGATTAATCGAATTTTGCAGCTGCCCTGCTTTTGCTAGTAGAGCCTTGCATTGAACTTTTCGTAAAATATAATTTTGCGACTTGAAGTAAAGTTAATCAGTATTAACTGCGATTTTTCAAAATTAAATGAATTATCGAAGTTATGATATACAACATTTTAGTTGCTTAAATAAAGGAATCTAACATTAGTGCACCTTAGTGTAATGTATTTAACAAGTGAGCGATTGTGTAGCATTGATCGGAATCGCACAAACCTTTCCATAGTTGTTCGGTCAAAACAAATAAAATGTTTTGTTTTAATTATAATAATTTAGGGAATTTGAATTTTTAATTATTGGGTCATAAATCCATGTTAATATACAGAGCATTGGAGAATCTAGAACGTTGTTACCGTTACGAACGAGAATGCCCTTTAGAATCATTTGTTTGTTGAACGCTGCGATTTTTCGACCCTCCCAACTCATAATCGGGATAATGTCTAACTTTGTATGACTTAATTTTACCTTTAAGAACTGCATAGTTTTCGTCCAAAAATTTATATCGAAAATTGAAATATTTTAAAATGTCTTTTTTTTACTAAACCTATTTGTTTGTATGTAATTATTTTATTATTTATTACTAGATTAAGATCTCCTTAATTTTTTTCAATTTTATATAGGTAGTACTGAAAAATCTGAGCTGTACCTAACTCATTTTAGACGAAATCAATTAGTAAGTATTGAGGACCTGCCTTGAACTTGAATTTACCGTTGCAATTATTTATTTAGCTTTCATTTAGAGATGCTGAACGTCTTATGAGATTAAGAATATACAGCGTGCTCTATCTTTTAAGCTACTTTCCTTATTTCCCATTTTTATATTGACATATGAACAGACGGCACTGTCTATTTCCGAATAAATCATAGACAGTGTGGTCGAAATATTGTCATGTGAATGTGAATATCGATCAATCCATTCCGACACCACTGATGAAGTTGGCCCGCACGTTTCGTACTTCCCACCAGTCATAACTTTCGCGCCGCTTCTATCTGACCGATGACCGCTCACAGTTCATTTTATATTGTTATCCTAGAGGAGTTCTTTGTCGTAATTTGGGAACCTATTGAGGTGTCGCGATGAAAGGAAAACTAAATGTAATATATAAGCTTTGTAAGTTTAATTTATGTTTTCAGATATCTCCGAAAATGTACAGAATATTTAAATTTCTTCGAACTAATTTATTTGTCCTCAAAATATAGTTTTGTCCTATTTAAATATCCTTGTATTTCTTACCGTTTCTAAGATCAATGTTATTGTAGTATAAAACAAACAAATTTCAAAAACTTCTTCCGTTTTCATATACTAGGCGAGCCAAAAATATTGTCATCTATTTGAATTTGGTGCCAATTATAAATTTCTCTAACCGTGGTCATATTGGTTTCCAGAGTTCAGTGGCGTATTATACGGTAATTACCGATTTATTAACATTAATTTTACAAAATTTATTTTAACGTTTACTTAAATGGTTCTGGAAAAAAAGATTAAAACAGGATTTATTGCAATTATGCGCATACGGTAATGAAAAAATGTGCCAGACAAGATCAAATTAAATCTTAAACACAATATTCCCCGAACTTTAGGGGATAAAAATAACCAAATTCAATCAGGCGACAATCATTTTGGTATGCAGAAACAGCGAAATAAGAAAATGGAAGCGAACACTGTGATACTGCTATAGAATGGTTTTAGAAGAATGACTTCCAAGATTAAGTTTTTCGTTTATTGTGAATTTAGTTTAAATAAATTAATTGACAGAAATTAACATTTAAATAATAGTAACAAATATTTGTTTATTAACGAAAGAATTACTTATGCACAAGTTCTTACAGTTCAGGAAAGCAGTGTGAAAGAACTTTTGGAAATTGAATTAAAGAAGGGTCAAGATTAGGTCTACCCAGTTAAAATTTGTTTTTCAATAATTGAAATTGCAATAAAAAGCCGCTAGAACAAAATTAGAAACAGTTTAAGAGATATGACCCCCAAATTACAGACAGTTTAATTTTATATCAAAACTTGCCGTCACAATGGCCAGAAAGCTCAGTCACGAACGCAATTTAATTATTTTAAATTATTTAATAGGTAGCAGAAGTTTGTTTGTTAGTTATGTTGTTGACTATTTAAACGAACAAATGATATACGAATAGGATTAATTAAATAGTTACGAAATATATTTATCTGTGAAAGGTTAATATTATCAAAAGTTTAATAGCGATCTTTTTCTTTGAAGCGGTGGCCACCCGACAATCAAAGTATCACTCTTGAAAATTTTTTGGACATGCCATTCAAAATCGCTACAGTTAAAATTGTAGATTTGGTTTAATTACAAATTTTAATCTTCACGTAGATTACGTATATATGTTTTAAATACTTTCAGAAAAAAAAACATTTAACTTTAGCTAACAAAAGACGAGTGAATATTTATGAAACTCGCTATTATACTGCCAAAATACTGGTGGTTAAGAATTCAAAAACTAAAACGATAGCAGTATTACATAAAAGTGATTGCTTTTAATCATGTCTAGCTCACGAACCTACCTTAAGGATGGTAATTTGATCTTTTGTAGTGGTAAAAATAGCGTTTTAATAATGCTTTCGATAAAATTAAGAGCAAGTACAGTTCCTGAAGTCAGTTTTTGAAAAAGTATACATAAAGTTTAATAAATGGCGGAAAACGTCTGTAATTATACATATTAACTCATATTAGACTTATTATTATACCGTATTGTACTGTCTAAAAATAAATAATAATATTAATGCAGTTTTTCGAATGCCCTCGGTGTCCAAAATTTTCATATTATTTTGAGAAGCAGCGAGTATGAAAAGCGTCGACGACAAACCGGGAATCGTCAACGAAGAATCGATGTATAGACGCGGAAAGAATATTTTGGACATTTCTTTCAATTTTGAATTTTGTTTCATTCTATTAATTGTTTGTTGAAATATCACAAGAAGTATAAACCTGAAGTTAGCAATATTTATCACATTTTTGATTTATTAAAATGACCGCCTCTCCCAGTTGTAACTCTTGTGTTGATGTTTTTGAAAACCGCTGAAACAAGCCGATATTTGATTCGAGGGTGACACATAAATATAACATTTTTGCCCTTATTCTCCAATCCACGCAGGATGCCACTACTCTCAAAAGTTTTAAATGTGACTAGATGATGAATGACGTCCCTCTTGAAAAGTTTTTTAACCCTTTTTACAATTGTGCAAAGTTTAAATTTCAGTTTGCACTTTTTGGAAAAGCCGGGGTTTGAAATTTTGTGACATTATGAACTGAGTTTGGCAATTAAATGCCAAATTTTTACTTTGTAAAAGTATCACAAAACTTCTAACAACGATTTTTCAAAAGGTATTGATTAAAATTTAAAAACTACACAGTTCGAAAGAAATTTCAAAGTCCGTTCAAGAGAGGTACCAATCAACCTTTAGTCCTATTTAAAATATGTAGGAGTAGTGCTACCCTACCGTGAGGATCGGAGTGCCAGGATAGTAGATATCGAAGCTATATGTCCCCTTCGAATTAATATTTAACCTGTTTCAGCGTTTACTGTAGAACATAATCGCACAAAGGTGGAATGTTTTATGATATTTCAAAATTTTTGACCTTAAACGTGATATTTTGGCTGTTTCTTGATTATTTATCTCAATTCCAATTTAGCAAAGAGTGCCCTGAAAGATAGAATTGACCTTTGCTTCGGTTCGGCTTATCATTTTTATAACTTGGGCAAATTTTTAAATTAATTAATTTATTTTTTATAAGTATAGGCGGCAAGAAGTCTCTGGCTGAAAGTTTGGTTCAAAGGAGATCATTGGCAACATGTCAGAATAATTATAAATTAAATAATTAAAGAGTTTCTTTGTTTAATTCCATTCTCTTTAATATGATATCGTCAACCTGTGTACGTTAACTGCGACCTTGATTTTTAATCTATAATTTGCACCGATGACTTTGTTTAATATCTTCGAATAGACTTTGTATTTAATTGCTATGGTGTCAAATTATTTACAAGGTGCACATTTATAATGAACTAGGGAACAGAACTTGTTGCCGAATATGGAAGCGCTGGAGGTTGTTTGCACTCCACCTGTTAACCTTTAACCTGATCTTGGCTTACTCCTATGTGATGTCTAGACATATAAGAAGCTAATTTACTTTTATTTTTCTGAAGTTGTGGGTTTTTCAAAATTGGTTATCACTTTTATTAAAATTACTTTTGACTTAGAAATTTAAACATTCTAAAGATGATCACAATTACCTTAATTTTACCTCTGCTTAGGCAACTTTGCCACTAAATACAGTGATAATTCAAGAAGTGTACAGAGGTTTAGTGTGACATCGCAAGCTTCACTTGTGGTGTCACTTTTAATTGTTTAATTTGACAGTAATTGACCTTTCTGTATGCCAGCGACGCTTTTGTCATGGTTCATTGTTCCATTTTCTTTCTAGTAAATTCGAATTCAATAGAGAATTTTTACCGTCTTACTTCACCATTTAGCTACAACGAATCTGCATGCGATGTCTGATAACTAACTCGCATCTATCGGCTTTCAAAAGACGGACGCCTCTGTCTTGTTTAATTTTTGTCCATTCGAGTAACACCCTTTTATTCTATCATTCTAGTTACAAATTAAATACTTTGTCCATTGTATTCAATCTGTATCATTACGATAAGGCTATGATAATTATTGTTATTTTGTTTCTTAAAACTAGAATAACTTAGCATCGCAACTGTAAACCTGTTATTAACAGCTATCCTTGAATATCAACCTGCAACTATTCAGTTAATTACCTCCAAAAATTATTGAAGATCCAAAGCGTTCAAAACATTGTATTTGTATGCTGGTTATTTAATCTATGGTTCACTGCCTACTTGAGAATTAAGTTGCCGGACAGCCTCTCCAGTGAATGTTAATCAGCGAACACTGTATCCTATCTTCGTTTGGTAAAAGATGTAAATTTTAACTGAAGTTGGCTCTTAATATATATTGGTGTTTCATTTCGATAACCGGAGTTAGAGCCGTTACATGACTTAGTGTTTTATGAATGAGAAAAGAAATATAAGCTACAAAGTCATATTTATTTATAAAGAAAATTGTTACGTATGATATAGATTAATAATCTACGTCTGAAAAGGATGGCAATTCAATTTAAAGCATAATTTTAGCACCAAACTTTTAGAAATTAGACAAGTAGCAGATAAAAGTATTTAAATAACGTTTCCTAGTTGAAGTTTCGGGCCCGACTCCATTTTAAGCTGGACTATTCCATATGATAAAAATGATTTGTCGATTATGCTTCTGTACTGATTGTAATTCAATATATGCGATGCCCATAACTTATTGTTTAAAATATTTGAACATATAGTTTTATTTTTTTAAATTTATTTTCGTTTTCTAGTTGAGATAATTTATTATAATTTCTTTAGAACAAAGATCATTTGGTTATTTTACACCGTTAATGAATGCATTTGTTCTTGAAATAAATTCTGATTATTCATCTTCGTGGCAATTGCTATTAATAAAGTAAACAATAAATAAACAAAGCAGTTTTGGTTCGCGTCACAGTCACAGTCAAGCACTCCAAAACACCGAACTTAAGTTTATGAAATTTGTACTTACAATAACGTATTTACTCCACATAAAAATGAAACCTTTTTATGCCTAGGGATTTTATCTTTATCTAAACTCTTGTTATTTAAGTACCAAATAAATAACAAAAATATGTTTAAAGAAACATTTATTTAAAAAAATAAATAAAATATTAACGACACTGCAGCAATTAAGACTCTAAATATGATTGCATTAATTTAAAAATGAATAAGTCAACCTCTATTATTGATTTAATAGTTCAATATTGACAGTCGTTGTTCTAAAAAAATTAAAAATTAACATTTTAATGAAATATTAGGTATTTTAAGAATTATAACAGTTTAAAGGTGCCCTTTATTAAGTAAATACTATACCTAAAAAATTAATTTTGACAGGAACTAAATACAATAATTAACTTTGCATACATAGATATGAATGAATTTTAATTATTTGCATGGAAGATTGATGAATTAAACGTATGTATATCTAATTTATATCTTTTTGCATCAACACATTTGTTATTGTTTATGTTTATACATTGATAAATTGTCCTTTAGTGATTTTGATTATCAGGTTATCTATATTCTTCGATGAAGATTCTTTTGAAGTACAAGTACATTAAACTATAAGCGTTAATGCTAGATTATCATTTATTCAATTTGTCGGATCTTACTCAAATAATTAATTAATTTCTTTTAATTAATCAATGAGTTAAGCAGTCTCGTAATGTCGTTACTTATAACGGATACTTTTTTAATGATGGCTTGATGAAAAAAGACATGAGTTTTTCTGAAGGTCTTTTATGAGATTATATCTCTTGTCAGATATATTGTAATCCTTCTTAAAAGAATAATATGGATAATCCTTCTTAATTTGAAAAACAATATAAGTTGGTCACTAATGTAATCTTTCGGATTAAATAAAAATAATATGAGGGAGATTTAAATTTCGGTAATTAAAATTTATATTATAATTATATTTTATTAATCAATCTTAGTAGGAAAAGTTATTAAACAGGTAAATTTAATATAAAAGGAAAACTTATATAAAA
>JAHWXV010940960.1:0-10202 GCA_024586415.1 Phrixothrix hirtus | reverse complement strand
TGTGTTATTAATAAATAATTGAAATTACAACAAATTGAGGGTTTAAATCATTAAAATGAAATAACCACTCATAGAGTGAATACATATGAAATACAGTTTACAAAATTAAAGTAAACATACTGTTTGAAATAATTAACATGCAGCTATTTCTGATTAAAAATACATTACAACAGGAAGATTAATTAAAACTAAATTATATTTCAAGTGTAACAAAAGGTTACAAGTATAGTTAAAACAACATTTTTGAAAGGTGTACACCTATAATTTTACGATTGTCATTGTAGAAGCTGTGATTAATAATTATTCAAAGTTCAACTTATAATAATAGAGTTGTTCAAGTTAAAGTGTATCCTGAGCAATGACTCGCATACATACATATATATATATATATAATTTACACAGGTAAAAGGCCTTGTAAATAGTGTACATCTTAATAGAAAGTTTTAGATGTACAGTTCCCAAAGCAATCTAGTGCAGCTTCGGCCCTAAACTCCAACTTATAAGCTACCCCATGGCATTAGTAACCCTGTTTCAACCCTAAGAGGTAGGAACACGTTACAATTTTGTTTTGTTTTGTTCGAAGCCGAACCGTTATACGAGGGGCACTATTTATATTGTGAGACTAATAATAAAGAAACAGTAATTGATCATTGAAAATTGATCTATACACTTTTGGATTCTTTCGAACCAATTGTCAAAACATTTTTGCCATTCTGTTTGAAACATCTCTAAAACATGGTTTTTGAACGTATCGGCGGCTTCTTCTCCTGACAAAAACCGCTGTTCACTCAATTTATTCTTGACGTTCGGGAACAAAAAGAAGTCATTGGGTGCCAAATTCAGGCTGTACGGCGGATGACCCATTAATTTGATTATTTGAGTGTTCAAATAATCAGTTGTTAGACGAGATGTCTGAGAGCTCGAACTGTCGTGCTGTAGAATGATCCTATGCCGCTTGTTTGTTTTCCTTATTTCCCTGAAGACTTCTGGCAAACAAATTGTGGGATACCATTAACAAGTGACTTTTTACGTTCCTGTAAAGGCACTGTTGTCACATGACCAGTTTTTCTGAAAAAACAGGCGACCATTTGCTTCGAAGTGCTTCGAGCGCGCAGAACTTCTGTTGGGTTTGGTTCATCTCGAAACGCCTATGCAGTCGACTGCTGTTTACTTTCCAGCTCATACGCATATATCCATGATTCGTCACCTGTTACAATATTACATACGCCTTTTGAAGTACCGCCATTGTATTTCATAAGCACTTGCTTGCACCAATCGACACGGGCAACTTTTTCAGATGTTATCAAATTATATGGGATCCAACGAGAACAAACCTTTTTCACGGCTAAATTTTCATGCAATATTTGATATAAGCTGGTCGAATTAATGCATAAGGTTCCCTTAATCTCACATTATCAGTTGTGGCACAACATTAATGTTTTGTGGCCCAACAACTGATTTTGCACGGCGACCACGATTAAACGCGTTATACCAGTGGCAAAGGGTGCATCTTCATCGCCAAAAGTGGAGGTACGTAGATCGTGTCTAAATAACCCACGTCAAAAGTCGTAATAAATCATCGATCGAAAATTTTCACGAGTTAATTCCATTTTTACGCTGAGGAACAATTTTCAAGTCACTATAAACACCACTAATCACGCTCAAATGTCAAAATGTTCTAAATAAGATTATATTCAAAAATATCAAACATTCCATTACAAATGTTAGATGGCGTCTTAAACGCGCAGTGTTGCCAAAGCTCACAATATAAGTAGTGTGCCTCGTAGTATAAAGCTTTTTGCCATGTCTGACGCAAGAAACTTTTACACTACAAATAAAAGTTTATTTGGGTAAACAATCTGAACGTTTGCATAGAGTTAGAAATGTTCCTGCATATAATTTTGCGCGTTTGATTAACCCTTTTCATAAGTCTGGATGAAACATGATCACGGGCAATTGGTATATAAGCGTTCAACTGGCAAGCCGATTATTGTGTGATAATAAACTAACGATGGTCGGGACAGTACGCAAAAATAAAAATGAAGTTCCGTCTGCCTTTTTGCCAAATAAAACAATAGAAATAAGGAGCACTGTATTTGTTATCCTATGTCTCTCAAAAATCCAAAGCTATTTTGCCTTTGTCCACAATGCATCACAATGCTACGATAGACAATGAAACTGGCGAGGAACAGAAACCTGAGATTTTCACGATTTAGAATCTGACAAAAGGATGCGTGGACACAATACACAAGTTGTGTGCCATTTATAACGTAGGATGAAAAACAGGAGTTGGTCATTGGCCACCTTAAACATTTTCACACTAAATGCGTACATCATTTATAACCATAATAATCTTCATGCACAGATGGCTTGTAGGAATTTTCTCAAACAATTAGGTAAAGAGCTAGTAAAACCGTACCAGTTAGACCGTTGCCAACACATATCTGTTCAGAACATACAAACAATTATGCTCTGCGTGTTATACTAATTAGTTATATTTCTTAGGTTATAAGCCTTATCGTTTCATGTAATGCAATATTTTTATACCATATAAAAATATTTTTATTCTATAAATAAACGTATGTGCTACTTCAAAATAAAACAAAAATACGTGGCTCTGGGGCATGAAATGCTCCACGGGTGTATGTACGTAAAGTTAACACGAGTACTTGAAGGCTAACATAACAATTGACCGCGCAATAAAATAAATAGCACTATGACTTAAGTTCTTTAAACAATTCAAAAGAATTCCTACGACTCTCCATGAAAATTGCAACGCAAATATTGAACATTATATAGCACAGCTGTGATAAAATTATTAATATTTAATGTATTTATTTGAATATTTACAATAAACTGTTAGACAAACCATTATTTAAACACTTAGCCAAACGTTGGGTGGCGGATGAATGTTTATAAATAAGAAATCATTTTATTTACACACGCACGTTATTCTGACGACGATCTAGTCTTTTGCGCGCTTCGATCGACGGGATTGCAAACTTGTAGTGCAGAGCAGAACTATAAAACAATTATACGTTTTCAACTAAATTTAAATACGAATATTTTAAATGTTTTTAATTTCGATTTACGTAAATAGAATGTCTGTTCAGTACAATTCAAGAATTCTAAAATTTATGCTGCTTTTGTTGCTCGGTTATATACTTACTGTGAGATGAAAATTGTTTACGTGAAGTTGATACAACCTTTGTCGTTGAAGATAGTAAACACTTCAGAATCTTTACGTAAATAACGAGGTTGCGATAGTTGGCGTGTTTATTGTCGTTAATTACTTGTGTTAACTTGTTTTCCGTGGTAACAGATATTAAGTTGATTTGATAAAAGTAATTATTTTATTTAGTTATTAATATCTGGTGGTGAGCTACATATATTCTCAATTTTAAACGTATGTTTCAGTTTTTTAGGCTGCTTATTATAACAGAACAGGATATTTATGTTTTCGAAAGTGAAGTTTTTTACAAATATTAGAACTGCACTTTAGTTTAAAATACTCTATGTACATTATGAATATTATAAAGCAAAACAAAGCATGTTTTAGAACAAATGCTTGCGTGATATAGGAAAACTATGTAAGTATATCAAAAAGTAAATGTCAAAAACAAAGAAATGAAATGTTTTTATGTTTGTAAAATTAGCTCAATAAAACTTAATGTCGACCAAAATTTATTTGGATTATAGAAATATTTTTTCGTTTCAAACATTTTACAGTTTTTTGATGAAAGTTTGTCACTTTTATTCCTTTAATTTTCTACCTCACCCTAAGTATAATACGTACATAATTTTTCCGTTTTATTATATTTGAATGTAAGTAAATATTGGAACCTTATTTTTTATCATAAATGTACATATTTAAATGTAGTATTTATTTAATTGAAATAATTCTATTCGTATTTTAATAATAACCAAATTCCTGCTTAATTATTTATAGCCACGTTATTATTTGCATTTTTACAATGTCAGTAGTAAGAATTTACTGTTTATAATCAGTGCTGCTCGTCAATCACGTTGAAGTTACAAGTAAAATAAACTTTTATTGCATTTCTCTGAGCGATGGAACACTCGGTTTGCTAATTCCGTTTATTCTTACATTTTATTCTTTACTCATCCTGCAAGAAATTATCCATACCGTTTCTTTTTTGATAAACATTTGGAAATAATTAATTATTACTCTAAAAGGGCTACATTTTCTCACCTTGATATTATTTTTTTCAAATTATTATACATATATGCAATATTAACTTATATTTTAATATAAGTATCAAATTGTATGTTTTAACAGCAGATTGTCTTTAATAGATTATTAAATTATAAGGTAAATACATTTTTTGCAGTAACACTAGGTTTAATCAAAAATAACGTTGCCGCTTTAATTACCTAACAATTAATTCATCACTGTCAAATACTAGAAGGGGTGAGTTTTCGCGTGCATCACATCTACCTAAATCGTCATTACATACCTACTTAATTAGAATTAAATAAGATTGTTATAGCGATTTCTTTTGTATCCTTTTTTACTGTACTTATTGATTTATCGACTAATTTTAACACATTTTCAGTCATTGCTTAATATAAAATAACCCTCACGATTTAATGTTTTATTTTGTATGTAGTAATCATGTTTTGTAAATATCCACATAATCCACATAATTTGGAGTTTCAAACATCTTAAAGGAAGAATCTATTTTTGAAGATAAATTTACATACATTTTTGAATATAAATAAAATGTTTACGAAAATGAATAAAGGTGCAATAAATTATTGAAATGTCATACAAAAACTTCGAAAAAAATGTATATTTTGTAAAGATACTGAATTATTTAAAACATTCTGAATTTTTGATAAAATATTCAATTATTCATGTTGGCGTTTTTGAAAACATTGCCACATTTGCCTTTTAACAGAATTGTCGTTTTTCAAATTTATTCATATTATTATTTATTTGATTTAAAATGTAGTTCCATTTTTACAAAATGCAAAATTATTTTTCTGTACGATTGTAACAATGATTTTTATTATAACTAATTAAAAAGGTCAATTTTGATTTGAACGACACTGTCACTAAAGTTCAGCTATGCAACTGGATAATAAATAATACTATGTGTAATGCTTTTAAGGTTTATGTGTTTTTATTTCAGTTATATTTTTCAAACCATTAAGAATTTTACTCGGGACTTTCTGATGATCATATCTATCAGTTTTGCTTAATATATTATAATTTCAACAAACAATTTTATGTTCATAGCAATATTTTCCGGGAGTTACAGCGAAGCCATACGACAATACAAGCCGGACTGTAGTTGTTTGCTTGTTGTGTGACGTCACAACTGTAGTCTTATCAAAACTGAATCCAAACAATCTTTTGAAAACAATGTTTATCAAAAATATGTTTCTACCACTGCAATAAAATTGTTACTGCTTAATTTTGTTACATGATTGTTTTATGTAGTGGAAGTGATTGTTTCGTTTTACATGAATTGTTTTGTAGATAATCTTAAAACTTTTAATTTTCTCCTACAAGTCGCCCGTATTATGCGTAATCAGCTAAAATTTAAATGAAATCAGCAATTTAGTTTAAAACACTAAAAAGAATCCGTCATGTTCTTTGCATGAAACTGTAGCAAGGTTATTTGAACGAAATAAAATAGTCACACTTCGAAGTATACCAGGTGTGATTAAAAAATACAGTGAATGAATTTATTACGAACAAAGCAATAGGTTTACATCAAATCTAAAATACTCTCCTTCAAAAAACTCTGCTTAGCAAGCAATTCACTTATGCCAACATTCATTCCATGATTGAAAGCATTTTCGGAAGGCTTCTTTCGGAAGTTGCTTCGTCTTGACCCTCTCAATATTGAGAATGGTGTCAAAACGTTTTTCTTTTAGCACGGTTATTATGTTTGGGAAAAGTCAGAGGTTACATAGTGCTAAATCTGGAGAGTAAGGCGGATGTGAACAGACAGGAACCTTTTTTCAGCCAAAAACTGGCAGATCAAAAGCGAGGTGTGGCACGGCGCGTTGTTGAGATGAAGAAGGAAGCTATTGGTGCAATATTTCTCCATACATCGTTTCGCAAACGTAGTAGTACGCCATTGTAAAATTCAGAGTTTACAATTGTTCCCCTTGAAATGAACTCTGATTTCACTATGCCCTCACTGTTGAAAAAACTTTAAGCATGATCTTCACATTCAACTTTGACTGGAGTGACTTCTTAGGGCAAGGAAAGCGACTCGTTTTCACTTGGGAATTCTGAATTTTCATTTCAGGGTTATACCTATATACCCAACTTTCATCTCAGGTTATAATAGTGTCCATGAAGTCAGGATCTGCTGCAAAACGATCCTTCAACTCCATTCAAACTAACACACGATTTTGCTTTTGTTCTTCTGTTCAAAGTCTGGGAACAAATTGTAAACCATTTTCAAAATCACGACATTATTGACATATTTTATGAGCTTCTTTGGCACTTTTTTGTAACTTAAAACAAAACAATGTTAACGCGTCGTTCGAAATCCAGACCCGGTAAACTCGACCTCACCCTTTTTACTCTGGAAGCCGACTGACAAGTTACAACTTGTGCAAACTTGACATTAACTATCTCAAAGGACCAGGCTACCAGATGGTTAGTTCAAATTGCTGTAGCGCCAACAATTGCTGCTATAAAAATTCATTCACTATATTTTTTAATCACGCCCCGTATATTTGTAGATTTATTAATTCTAACAAAGGTTAAATTTAATCAACAGGAATTCATATTTTAGTATACATATGTATATTGAAGGGCATATAGAAACATATATTAAATGTAGGTTACTTGCAACTTCATTATATTACACTCAACTTTTAGAGAATGATATTGCCTCAATTGAGAACGTTTGGCAACATTTAAAAATTTTGGATTGGGATGGATTTAAAATCCCTGAAGATAATTTCCTCTATATTGATGAGCGAGGCATCTGCAATGAATGTCTTACATTGCTAAATGATTCATACAAACAACTTCATAAATATTTTAAGTAATTTACGTATGTCACATAAAAATGCTATTTTCTATAATTTACTTTGTTTCTCTCATTGGTAAATATTAGATTATATTGTACATAAGGAATTCTAAACTTTAATATTACTCGTAAACGAGTTACTGTAGTTGCACTCGCTCGGATACGTTAACGCTTCGCCTTGCAAGGGTAATCATAATTGTTTGGCAAAATATGATGCATTTTTAATTCTTATAACATAATATACTATTATCTACAGTTGCTTCATGTATCTAATTTCATAATATTATCAGTAACTCGTAGTAATTATTACAATTTATAAAAAGATCAACTCAACGGAGCGTTACTAATTCGATCTAAATGGGTGGTAAAATATCGATATTACCAAAATTCTGAATCAAAAGAGGCATTTTTTAAAAACGTAGTTTTACGTAACTGTTTAGTATAACATTAAAATACATTAGAATAATTGTGCAATAAAATATTTTTGAGCATTTTAAGAACAATATTGTACTATTTGTTTGTAAGTTTATTTATCCTGTGTGTGTGTGTGTGTGTAGCTGCGTGCGTGCATGCATGCGTGCGTGCGTGTGCGCGTGGATGTGTGCGTGTGATGTGCGCGTGCATGAGTGCGTGCGCGTGTGTATGCCTATGAACACGATAACTCAAAAACTATAAGTCCTAAGAAAACAAAATTATATAGTTGAGCTTCTATCCATCGTCGCACGCAACCGCAACAATTTCATTAAAATCAGAAAACTGGAAGTGCCACTTTACTCTTGTCAATTTTTGGTTTTTAGAGATTTTTTCGAAATCAGCTGTAACGATTTTTTTAAAAATTACTATATTTCTTAGAAATTTAATGCCCTTTCATATAATCTAGGCGGTTTTTCACAAAAGTTTCCGTAAGTGGAGTAACTGGAAGTACTTTCGCCGTTAAGTTGAATAAAATAACTATGAAACTCAAAACTCTAGCAGAATGAAAATGTATATTTAAGGTTATCATGACCTTAGTGTGCTAAATCAAGAATTTGGTTCAAATCGAATAACCGGAGTATTTCTGTCATTTTGAGATATTTTGCGAATATCTTGGTTTTCGAGATTTTCTCGAAATCGGCTCTAACGATTTTTTAAATTCATTGTATTTCTTGAGCATTTAAGATCCTTTCATATAATGTAGGCGGTTACTCAGAAAATGTTCTGTAAATCGAGTAACCGGAAGTAATTTCACTGTTAACTCTGAATACAATAACTATGAAAGTAATACCCCTAACTAAATAAATATATATATATTTGGGGTCACTATTACCTTTTTCTGCAAAATCAACAATTTGGTTAAAATCGAATATCCCGAAGTACCACTTTATTTCTGTCATTTTTAGATGTTTTCCGAATTCTTCATGTTCACGGTTTTCTTAAAATCGGCTCTAACAATTTTTTTAAACTTATTATATTTCTTAGCTACTTAATTTAGTTTTATATTAAGCAAGGTGTTTCTCTAATACATTTTTGGAAATCGAGTAACCGGAAGTACTTGGAGTATTAGTTGTGAACAACGTATCTCATAAAGTAATCATTATATGAAAATCAAAAACTATATGTATGTTTTATTTCTTTTGTACACGAGACAGCAAGGATTTAGTTATAATCGAATGACCGGAAGTGCCACTTTATTCTTGCGATTTTTACGTTTTTTTGCTATTTTCTCGAAAACGTTTTTAACAATTTTTATTGAAACTGTCTACGGTTCTTATGTCCTTGGAATTTTTTTACGCGAACTTAGAAGTTGAAGCGAGTTATCAGAGAAAATCTCTGGAGTTAAGCAGGGTTTTACGTGTCTAGTAACTTGGATGAATGGCCGTAACAATTATCGTTCTCAAAATAAAAGTAAATAATATTTTAATTATTTGTATATCTATCTACGTAAGAGAAAGTCGTGTGTTGTCTCACACCGGATTTTTTGTTTTGTCTTAGGGTTTTGCCGCACGTGTTCCACATTATCGCAAATTCTGCATTAGTGAAGTTCAAATTAGTTAAGCTTTACTGTTCTATAAGTGCTGGAGAATGTGTAGCTTACATGTAATGGACGTGTTCAAAACATTCAACAGATTATTGGATTCGCGGGATAGTTTTGGGATTTTCCCGAAGTATTTGTGCAGTTCTTCGTATACGTTCTGTCAGTTGTTCTAAGATGCCTACAAGCACTGAATAAACTAAGTGTTTCAAGTGGTCCCATAATTAAAAATCAAAAGATACAAAGGACACACGAAAATAAAAACCAGTAAACTGCAGTAAGGAGCAATGTACTATATCCTAAACGGACCTCACAACTATGTTTTTATTGCTTGTGTTTTACAGCTACATTTTATACTATTCCAGTCACCCCCAAACAAATACTTATAATATTTTAACAATATTTTTTCTTGAAAAAGCAAGGAATATTTTTCAATTAAATTGTTTACTTGATTTAGAACTAGCCGCGCGTTTGTGGTTAAATTTTTTCGCACTATTTAAAACTCATTCTGTATAGACATATAGAAGATTATGAAATCAAAGTTTGCCTCTTGAAAAGCAAAAAAAATTGACAAATGTTATACAATGGCAAACGAAATTAGGAATGTCCATTATATACTATACATCGTACGGGTGTCTTATTATCCGTTTGTTTGTTTTTCCGAGCCTTTGGATAGTTCAATCATTTTAGCATGGTCGAGATCGGCCAATATGTTTTTTCTTTAATTAATAAGCTTTGCTGTAATGTTTAATAATTTAATTGTAATAATTTAATAATGTTACGATATTAGTAAAACAAAAAAGTATGGATGAAGTATAACTTCGTACTTTCACTGTATTATAATTTCAGATGGGGTTCTTTTACCAAATGAATAAATTTAGGATACCAATATGCCTAAACTTCACACAGGTCAGAGAAAGTTCAAGTACGAAAGAGCTACAAAACGCTATTCAAACTGTATAAAGTAGTACAGTAGAGGTAAATAGAAAGTTTGGCATGTCGAATTCAACACCGAGCAATAAATTAAAAAGTATAACAGTTCAGTTAAAAATTTTACCTTGGACTGGTATGTTTAGGAATAGAGTCTGAAATTCCCAACAGTATGGATTTGCACTGCATTATGACTCAATTATATCGTAAGTATTCCAATATATATATATATATATATA
>JAHWXV010940899.1:0-10246 GCA_024586415.1 Phrixothrix hirtus | reverse complement strand
AAAATAAAAATGTTCAGCGAGAAGAAAGTTCTGTTGGAATAACAAAGCAACATTATTATTTCTTGATGAATATCTTAAACGAATTGATAAATTTCGCAATGCATCGATTAAAAAAAATATTATAGAATCAAATCAACTACATTATTTAAATTAATTTCATTTTCAAATAAGAAATACTCCAACACAAATGCTTCAGCCATGTTTGCTACTTAAAATCACAATATATAACTACATTTTATATAAGCACGACATAAATGTAATCAACTTTTATCTATAAATGTCACCTAACATAACCTATAATCATATATAGTTTATATAACCTCCCAGTTTGTACGGGCTACGAAAAGCATAGATTCATGTTTTAGTTATCTACGGTAAAATCGTTTAGGGAATTTAAAACCATTGCAACTTATCAGTATGAAACAGGTTGAGTATAAACATGCATCGAGAGTCAACAGTTGATTCCCTAAACGCGCCCATTGCAATCGAAACCTGTGCACCTTTAATGGATACAATACCACAATGCATACAGGCATTATGACGTACCAAATAGAGGCATAATTATAGTAGTATCAAGATATCGTTATAAGTTTAGTTTCGTCAATTTTGTTCATTTTGTAATTTTAAATTTACAGGTTTTAATTATTTTAAATGTCACTTCCCTATTATTTACTTATAATATTTTGGATACGAGATACATAAAGTTATCTATAACAACCGGGCCATTATTAGCGGGAGTTATGCATATGAGGGAGTTATAATGACATATAAGGGAGTTATGAATTCATAACTCCTTCGTATAAATATATAATAATGAAGTGAAAAATAAAATCTTATATGCACCACTGGAGTTACTAGTTGATAACGCTCATCGAGCTTCGCCGGGCTTATCATCTATATAACTCCCTTGATGCATAAATAGCTATTTAGTCGTGAATTTTAGTTTTAATATCTGTCGGCCTAATAATTTAAAGTTTTGGAACAAGGACTCGATTCGCATTTGTGTTGAATTTTGTCAATTTTAACCGATCTAAATTCTACCTTTCAACCAATCGTCCGTGATTTTGGGGACACTATAACTTCCTCAAATTTGAAGAGAGACTATATGCACGTATTTAGCGTCGTTAATTGAGTGTCAAAGTTGTTTCTTTTATGATAAATATTAATAATTTTAATTAATACGGTAGTGTGTTTTTATTTAATAAAGCTGGAAGGGCAACGGCAATTGTTTGTAGTTCGACAAAATTTTTCTTTATTTAACCACAGACCTAGAGTATTGATCATGGATCAACTAAGCTCTTGTCTACCTGAATGTAGATAATAATCTTCTACTTTTTTGAGCTTACCAACACATAAATAGAGAACACTGAACAAATTTAATAACATATTTATTTAATAAAATCGCTTATAACAAAATATCAAAATTATTGACAGTTAGGTCACACATTTGGAAATGTTTGATTAATTGCAAATCTTTTTTATAGCTAATTTCCAATCGCGTATCTTGCGCGTTACGATGGATGCCATAATGTCGGTTGATCAAAGTATAAGCTTGAGTGATACTTGATCTGGTAAACCTCATCGTCGACTATTTGTAGCTTTTGACTTGCATTCACGCACATATTAACTCAACTTGTGGTCAAGGTGCATTACTTAGGGAACGTTGACAAGGACGTAGAAATACGCTAGTTCGCGTGGCAACTTTCTTATAGATTTTCACTAGCCAATAACATATAATTGTTTTGTGTTCAACTTCTGCAAAATCTCGTTAAATATTTGTTATGACCTGTCAATTTTAGGTATTTGTTGGGATGTATTCTGGCTAGAAGATTTAACATTTTTAGAAAATTTACCTTTGTTGGAAATTTATAAATGGACATCTAGTTATGTTAAATTTTACTTCATACGCTGATAATTCAAATAAAATAAATGTGAATTTTACTTTCTAAATTTAATTCCTATGTTGAATTGCACATAACTTATTATTAATTAAATTTGATAGAATTGAACAACGCATTATGATGTTTTTTACTCATACTTTTCTATAGTTCTCCAAAAGACCTGAGGGAAAATGAATTAATTCGGTTCTGTGAATTAATTTTTTTCTAATTCATTAGAATTTAGGGTAGGTTAAATATTTTTAACGGATGGCTATCACCGCTGGGACTGATTGTTAAATTATTGTTTCATTCTATTCCATGTCTGTTGAGCAGATGTAAAACATAATGGTTTTGTTAGATGCCTTGATTGGAAAGAAACAAGCTGGCAGCTCTTAAATTGGAATTAGTTAAACCCAAAACAAACTCGTCCCCTTTCAAAAATGTTGTTATTACAGCGATCCTGCAACTCTGTAAATCTAGTTGAGAAAAATTCCTCTTGCTCCACAAACTAGCTCTTTGCAGCTTCCAGTTTCGTCGTCCGAAGAAAATTTATGCCTTTTCAATTTTTTTTCATTTATCAGAACGCTTCGAATCTTAAATCATGAATCATTTTCATTGTAATCTAAGAAGCTAGAAGAAATCAATCTGCATTCAAAGCTTTCGTCATAATATATTATAATAAATAATTTTTGTTGAAATACTTTAAATTTATTTAATCTGAATAAGAATTTGTTAAGTAATATATATTCTCATTATAGATTATGTTTCTGTCAAAATTTAATTTTATATTGCTTTTAAAATAAAAGTTACCCCTTTTAGCCTTATGAATCAACACTTGTGCGATTTTTTTGTGTCTTCTGATGTTTAAGTTGATATTTTATCTCTAGATTTCAATAAAAATTTAATTGAAATATTTAACCTTAATTAAATTAAAATTAATGTTTACACATTCAAAATTCCAAACAATTAATAGTTTATATTTCTAGAAACAATTGATTAACGTCTTATGTAATAGTCAATTTAAAGTTTAAAACTTGATTTGGTATTATTTGATAATATTATCGTATTTTAGAATTTGTTTTGATTAATTAAAACCTTTCGATTTCAACTAAACCAAGCCCAGAGATACGATTTTTATGTTCTACCAATTTTATTACTTTGCAAATGTTAAAGTTTATTTGTATTACAGTAGTAATTGTGTATTCTCTAAGTTTAACTGGTAAAAGGATGATAGTACACATATTCGTAATAAGCGTGGGATTATGTTAAAACAATAATTCATAAAGGAATGAACTATGGTTCAGCTCCCCGCCTGCTGGCAGAAGAGCAAATAACACAAAGAGCTTCTCAATCGTCTCTAAAGCGAAGAGCGTGAGTTTTGTTGGGCTCATCATTTCATTCCTGAAAGCAGATGGTCGAGTTTGTCGTGAATATACAAAAATCCGCCTCTGCCATGAAAATCTAAAACGACATTTGCCCTGCAATTTCCATTGCTGTTTTAAGACGTTTCCACAGAAATAGTGAGGTCAAACAATTTTCGTAAAACAGGTTGTATACGCGACCTCAGTTTTTGTTTTAAAGGCGTTATGAATTGCTAGAAAAGCAAAAACGTAGTTGGAGAAGAAATATGTTGAACACCAATTTTCTATTCAATAAATTTTTATAACACTACGTAAGGTTTAAATTTGAACTATCCTTCAATTTTTCTACCTCCAACTAAAGAAAAGGCCATTTAATCAGTTCTTCTGCAAGAACGGCAACTTCGTTTCTGAAAAGGTTACATCACTATTGACAAATTACATTAATACCCTTTAGCCTATTACAGAAAAACAGCCAATTACAAAATGAAGTATTTTTTATTCGACGTATTCCCCTTTTAAAGTAATTCAATTAACACAGCGGTCCTCCAACTTCTGTAAATGTTGTAGAAAAAACATTCCTCTTGCTTTACAAAACAGCTCTCTACAGCTTCCATTATTTCATCGTCCGAAGAAGATTTACACCTATTTAGGAATTATTAGTTTTTAGAATTCCGCGCTTCTTTATTTAAAGATTTCATATGTGGTAACTAATATCGTTATCACATAATCCAGATCTAGCTTTCGATCTGTATACCTCGTGTTGCTCCCATCGCTTTGTCGATTCTTAATCGCTTTGTTAAGTGATCCGCTTACATATACATAGTTAATTACATCTTAATCCGTCATAGTTGAAGAAGAGATAGAAGCTGCGATCCTTCATGTATCCTTTTGTTCCTATCCTTATAGTTGCAGTTCGTCTCTTTATATCTTAGATTCCAGCTAACATGGGTAAGTACCAATTTTTGTATTCGCTTATTAACCGTAATTATTCTAATAACACTGAATCCATCGCTATCAAATATTTACAATCCATATTCCATGTTGATAATTAAATATTTAATTGTATTGTATGGTCGACATAAATTGTTTCTTCTCGCTAGATATTGTAAAATATCCACAACGCTCTTTCAAAAATTTTTTTCATTTGATAGAACAGAGGAAGCATTTGGCGAATAATTGGAATATTCACAAAGTTCGAACTTTAAATCATGAATCGTATTCATTGTGATACGCGATTTGTGTGCAGGAACATTATTTCAACAAATCTGGTGTGAGGCAACACACAACTTTCTCTTACGCACATAGATATGGAAATAGTGTCCAAACATGATTAAATTATTATTTACGTTTATTTTGGAAACGATAATTGTAACGGACACCCATCCAAGTTACGCAAAACTCTGCTTAACTCGAGAGATTACTGATAATTCGCTTCAACGAATTTTTTCAGGAAAAGCTCTAAGTTCACGGAAAAGGATGTCAAACACATAAGAACCCTAGCGAGTTTCAAAAAAATTGTTAAAAACGTTATCGAGAAAATCGCAAAAAACTTCAAAATCGCAAGAATAAACTGGCACTTCCGATCATTATATTTCAACTAAATTGTAGACGTCTCATGTGCAGTAGATAAAAAATTTAAATATAGAATTTAAAAAAATCCTTTGAGCCGATTTCAAGAAAAATCTCGAAAAACCAAAAAATGGCAAGAGTAAAGCGGCACTATTAACTAAATTCTTGACATCTTATATGCAGAAGATAAGAAACTTAAATATAAAATTTTAAAAAGTCGTTAGAGCCGATTTTGAGAAAATCTCGAAAAACGAAAAAATGATGAGTAAAGTGGCACTTCCGGTTATTGAATTTTAATGAAATTGTTGCAGTTGCGTGCGACGCGATCGATATAGACTTAAATATACAATTTTGTTTATGTACGATTTTTCGTTTTTGAGATATCCTGTTCACACACACACAGGCAGACCAATTTTTGAAAACATGTTTTTCGGACTCAGGGAGCCCCAAAACGTGTATTCACTAAAATTTCGACATCTAAAATTTTGGACGAAAACAATATTTTCTCTATACTATATTTCATATAAGTAAGAGAAAGTAAAAACAAGACATATTTGGTCAATTTGCCGCATATTTTATTAATAATTTTTTCTCAAAAAGTTGGAATTGTGTTCTCCAATAATTTTTTTGCCTTTCTCCAAATAATAAACCATAATTACTCCTTGCCTTGCCTACTAGAATTTAGCCGAATATGTTCCACCCTTGTAGGAATTTTTAACATTCCAAACATTTTACTTATTTTTTCCGCTAAAAAAGTGGCCATCTTCGGCCGGGTTTGAACCCGCGTCCTTTAGGCAAAAGGGAACATGATAACCATTAAATCACCAATACTGGCTTTAAATTATTGTCCTGAAATACAAAAAGTATTTTGCATTCTACAAACATTAATCAATGAACGAACTAGGAAAAATGAAGGAATTAAGTTTTAAAGGTATAAGTCAACGAACTGGCGAATGTGACAATGCCCAAAAGAACTTTTCAGCGAATTGTCGAAAACTATTAATATATGATTTACGATCTGCATTTTCTTAGAACAAATACGTAATTTCAAAACTTATGTTGCTTTATATCCTATTATAATCAGTGAGACATAAACATGATGTAAAAATCAATTTCATAATTGTTTCTGTTTTTGTTATTTCACTTCAATAAATTCTTTCCATTTGCTATTAAAGTAGCATTTTATTATTTTATAAACAACCAGAGTGAAGACTCTTCTCGTCGTTTCTATATTTGGAGATCCCAATCAAATTATTTACAAAACTGTTAGTAACTACTTCGACAGATGGAATTTTTAATTTAGAATTATTAAGTATTTCTCCTCAGATGTTCGCACTCTAAAAACAATAATATCTGAAGTATAAAAGGCATATCAGAATATTTTTTTCCTATTATTGGAGTAATTCCAAAACAAGTTGATAATTACAAACGGATGTGTTGTAAAATACAGGATAAGCCTTTAAATTAAAAATAAATGTGTATTTAAATAATAACTTTATTTGTGAATGTGGGTATTCAAGTTAAACGACTTCAATCCCTAAAATAAACACAATATTCACAGCAGAAAGAATTTTCGTGTGTGTTTATTATCGATGAGGGTTTCTTGTATTTGGACAACGCAGTGGGGTTCAATGAAATTTTTATTAAGTATATGAGAATTTTCTTTGTTTTTAAAAAGCTTACTAAATATCTAGAATGTTCCAAGCGCCAACATGACGCAATTCAGCTCATATTGATTGGCAGTGCATTTAGAAAATGTAAGATATTGTCTCGGCGTTTATTGAGTTAGCTAGTTTTAATATCTAACATTTAATTAAAATTAGTACACAATCTAAATTTTTCGAAGGAAAATAATATGCATTACACACTGTAAATTTTGTACACAATTTACGAAAGATACACGTGGAGTTGATAAAAATGTTTGAAAATTTTCCCAACCTTAAATATAAAATTGCCACTAAAACATGGATAACAATTTAATACTAAGTGTTAGTATTATAACAATTATTACAACGCATTTAATTATAAATACTAAGAAGAAGGTCAAACGACGGCATGGGAAAATGGTTATTTTTATCTCTTTAGATTTTTGTTTATAAACAATTCTTCCAACTAGCACCTGCACTTGTTCACGACTCTTTGACATCGTTTTTAAGTATTCTAAGAAATATAGCTTCTACTCCGTTCAAAAGTGTGGTTAAAACATAAAAATGAGATCATTATGCATTCCACACATTTATACGCAGAATTAGTCGCACAACTAAATTTATAAGACATTTATACTGTTTGGTAGTATTAAAAATGTTTAGAATTGAATTCTGTATTAAATTTAGTTAAATGTAAAACTAGCTAAAGTCTTGTTAAAAAGATATCGAGAATATTTCTAATCAATTGAACTTACCTCACAAATTCAAAGAAAACATTAATGGCTGATTCGGCGCATGCGCAATGGACAATACTTAGACGGCAATTTCATAAGTTAAACAAACCTGACTCCTTTTGTTTATTATTTCATTTGATACAATTGTCTTTAAATAGAAAAAATTATTTATGAGAAAATATTTATCAAAATGTTATTTAGAGAAAATAAATAATGAAGGAGGTTCTTTGCATTGGATGTTTGCTCCTGATAAAAAGTTCTGATTGAAGAGCACAATTTTCTAAATCCTGTTTGAGTGTTAAATTAAAAATTGATAAATATAATAAATCATTTTTGTCTGGCGGTAAAGTCCATCCTGTCTGTGTTAAGACGTTCACACGCTTTTAGCACGTGGCGATTAATGTTTGAAATAAGCGAAGTATAGCCAAGTAAATTTCGACCTGTTAAGTAACCCTGATATATAGAATTGATACAACTATAATTAACACCTAACTATTTCATTACACGCGAATGGAAAAGTTAGAAATAGATACATAGATAGGTATATGTATGTATGTATCATTGAATACATTTATTAACTCGAATAGACTTAATTATGGCAAAATTATTTGTTAAAAGTCACGGTAAATTAATTCTGAAAAAATGATAATTTTACAATTAAAAATAACAAAGTGATAAGTTTTTATAAAGTATGATATTGATGCATCTTTATCAAAATGCAAAAATAATTAATTAAAGGCTATTATATCAAATTATATTTTTACGTACTAATTGATAATAAAACAAACAAATATCTACAAAATACTGTTTTATAATATATTACCAGGCAACAGTAAATTCTGAGTTTACCTGTAAATGTTAGTGACGTAATCGGTAATCTGGTAACCGGTACCTATGTAAAGCTCAAACACAAATAAAAAATCATTATTTTATAAAAATAGATTAGAAGGTATACATAATTATTTGTGATTTAGTCAAATAAATAATGGTATTTATTTATTGAAATTCATAATGCTCAAACCTGGGAAAAATTATAATTAAATACTACAAAAAACTTAAAACGTTTAATAAATTGTAAATGCTCACCTACATACAAATACAATACAATACAAATAATCCAAACATACGAAGGTGATCGTTTAAGATTTATTATTTGGAAAACAGCATGGTATCTAATTAACAACTTTAATGGCATAATACATTAAAATAATAATAATGATTCTGTGCAAGAAATATTAACTAATACTCGGCGTATTATAAATCAAAAATAAAAGCACAAGATTTATTTGCAAAATTGTGCTTTAGTAAAAATGAATTAGTTATAGCCTAGCAGTAATGAAGATGACGACCCCTAAATACCAAAGTTAAAAAGAATAAATTTGTGCGCAAAAATCCTAAAGTACTTACCAATATGTGTGACGACAAAGATTAAAAATACAATTATTTTGTCATTGCCATATTACTAACCTTTGAAATGCCAAAGTATGTTTTATTTTAATATGGTATTTCACGAAACCAAAACTGCTAAAGCATTTAATTAAACGATAATTTCATGAAGGTATAATTAATGCCCATATTAAACAAGTTGACAACTTAAAGAAGCAAAATCTATGCACTATCAGAAACGTCATAACCATTTTGATTTTTGAGTTACATAATTTTTGACATTCATAAGTTGTAAGAAAGGTTGAAGTTGGACTAACATAATTTTAAATTAGTTTGCATTAAAAAGTGAAAAATTAGAACTGCAATGTTGTAATTAATTTTTGATACCACTTTTTAATCCCGCCCCCATAACTTTTTTAATCACATTATTTACGATTTTTCCCATCTACAAAATCGGAACTGATAGTAAATAATGGAGGTGAAGTCAGAATTACTTAAAGTACAGCTTATCAAATGTAGCAATGGTGGTGGGTGGATATCGCTGTCTGTGAATAAAATAAAGTGAGAACACATTCAGAAGACAACAGATGCATGGTAGTATGCGTGCTATTGCTAGTATTTGCAGTTTAACACTAACGTATCCATTATAAATCTTTAAATATCGTTTTATTTTGTACAACCGATTCAGCTATTACAAAGTGTATTTAAGATTTTAAAAAATGTCTATATAACAATTAAAGTAAATAGTAACAATAATAACAATAATATATTTCTCGAAACAATTATTCAAGTGCTACACGGTGTTGTGGTTAAAGCAAAACTACGTTCTAATACCCTACTCAAACCACCACTTTATTTTGGGATAATATTTGACATAGCACAACTTGCAATTTGATGTTTGATGTGATCATTTTATACTTGCGTTCTTTTAGTTATTTAGTATTGTTTTTTCTTAAAATCAGTTTCGATTAAAATATGCATTTACGGACGCGGCAGTATACTTAATTTAGTTTTTAATTTCTAACTGGTTATTACCAAGCGAAAAAAATATTTTTTGCGCTTCCAGGACTAAAAAGTCACATTTGGTCACTTGTTTCCATGATTAAAGCGACACTTTTAATCTCAAGGAATTAAAATTTTACTTTAGTCCCAAGGGACATACAAGTGCCTTAAATCCCGTATTAACAAAGTAAATCAATAACAATGATCAAAATTAACCAATTAATAGTATACAGGGTGATTTTAAAACTCACCGACAAAATTAGACCACATACGCGGGGATAGTTCTAAATCAGCGAGAAAAAACTTCCTTTTAAAAAATAGTGAACGTGTCGTTTTAGTTAAAATAAACTATAAGCACATAACACCGTTTTGTTACGTCATTCTAAAACAGTAAAATAAATAAATCATGGATATTAATGTCATTTATAGCTTTGCCTTCGCTTACATAAGCTGTATGTTAAATTATCAGGATTTTTGTATTTTGCCACACGCTTTTGAACAATAGGTTTTATAGTTTTCGTTAGCGAAGTGTAATAATTGTTAGTGTTTCGTGTTTATTAATTTAATTAAGTACATTTAGTTTTAAGTTAAACATCGGATTTAAATCCCAGTGATTTTTATACATGGGGCCATATGGAACAAAAAGTTTACGTGGTGACTATTAATAA
>JAHWXV010940781.1:0-10295 GCA_024586415.1 Phrixothrix hirtus | reverse complement strand
AATAGCTGCTATTGGTGCAATATATTTATGCACATTATGACAATGACTGAAAGGTATTTTAATGTTTTTTAATAACAACAATTTAATTATTATGTATTTTCTTATTAAATGCACATTATACTAATGATTTAAATGTATTTGGAATGCATTTAAGTACTAAGAATGTAAGCATTTAAATTTATTAAGGATATTCAAGAATTTCCATATGGAAAAAAATGAAAATGCTATAGCGGAAAAACTTGACGTGATAGAATAAAATGGTTTTGATATTTGAAATCAGCGTTCCAAAATTAGTAAAAAACAGGTGTCAGATTACAGGCAGCAGAAAAAAAATTGATTTGTTGGCCAGTGTAATCCAGCATATTTTGAAGTAAACGCTAGTCATGTAAGTAACATTACATTGAACTTAACAGATCAGAGAGGTGAATTTATTGATTTTAGGAACGAGGAGTTCTCTGTAAGACTCGAAATCAAAGAACATTAGCATATGAAAATATAGAAGATGGGGCGTAGATTTAGTTAATAAACTTAATTCCACTAATCTATTCAATTGCTTCCTACCAGTTGATAAGATAACTTCAATAGAGTCTCTAAAATTACAAACAAAAAGAAAAAGAAAAAACAATACAGACATCAATTTAGTAGAGAGAAACTCACTTTGGCCGGAAAACAGTTTTTAACTTCAATTAATTTAAAATTTCGAAACTAATATCAATAAATATGAGTGTAAACCCGAATATTTTTGAAAGTATCAGTTTTTATGAATCAATTAGTAAATATGAAAGTCAGACTCGTTTATCGTTCGGTTTTAGAACCTATGGATTATCTGATCAAATAAGAATTGAAATTCAAACTTAAGATTTGATAACAGATACACACAATAACTACATTTATATAGAAGAATTAACTAAAGTTGATGATGAAGCAGGAACAGTTGCTTATAGCAATGCGTTTACTGTAACATATAACTTCCGCTATTTTCTGTTTGAGGAAATTCGATATAAGCTTGCTGGACAGAATGTGGACGTACGCAGGTTACTAGGAATAACAAGTGCAATCAAAGGTTATATAACATACACGTCAAATGATAATTGAGACTTCATGGATGACGCGAAAATCAACTGTAACTTCAAGTACCGCATGTAGTAAATAATCAGGACAAGGAATTTATAGCATGTATTCCTCTAATGCACATTTTCGGTTTCGCAGAGATATATAAACATCCAGTTATTCACGTGCAACAGGAGTTGATTTTGATTAAATCAATATCATATCTAGATTCTTACAAGAATGAAACTGTAAATTGTAATATTACATTAACAAGCATTTGCTGGAAAATCGCTCATATAACTCTAAATGATCAATCAAAAGTTAAACCACTCAAATCAATTATTTCAATTCCCTTCAGACAATGGTAACTGTACGAGTTACCTGCATTGAAGCAAACTAAAAACGATATTTGGCCTATAAGACATCAATTGGATTACAAAAACCACGATGGATTTTAGTTGGTTTTCAAAAGAATCAAAAGTCCATTAATAGTGAAGATGCATCTAAATTTCAACATCTTAACGTTACAAATCTGGGTCTTCATCTGAATTCTGAAAAATATGCTTATGTACACATGCGATTAAACTTTAGTGAAGATGAACATTCATAAGACCATTCCAATTATTTCAATTTTCAAGCTTGCTATTATGATAACGAAATTATCAATCCTAGATTTAATTATACTCAATTTAAACAGTGTCCTATCTTTGTATTTGACTGTTCTAAGAAAACTCAAACATCGAAGGATTCAGCTATCGATATTAAATTAGAAATGGAAACAGATCAACGTTTTGAAGAAGGTTCAATAGCTTATTGCTTAATAAACCATCACAACATTGTGCAGTACAGTCCCCTGACAAATGATGTAAATAAAATTAAGATGAAACTTTATGCATCAGTATTTAAATTTAAACAATAAAATTTGAAATTACTACAACTGTTACTGCTATTGTACGCAAACCCGCGTCTATTTTACTTGTGAATCTGTTGCTAAAGTTTGAAATGAAAATTGTTAAGCAAAAGAAATCTTCACTGATTTTGAATTTAGATATGACGGATGAAGATGCCGATAGGACAAAGTTTAAGAAACATGTTGAATTACTAAGTAACACAATTAGAAATTTAATAATGGGACCAAGAAATATAGGAAAACCGAACCTAGCAAATCCTATACTGCTTAATGAGAACGGTCTAAAATCTGAAAATGTTTAGGTGTTCTCAAAATTCCAAGGGGAATCGATATAATAGCTACTAGAACAAGTTCTCAAACCAATTAGAGGCATAAACTATTACACGTTCAGTAAAAATATAATATTGAATGTTTTATATTCAGATTCCGTTTACGATAAATCCGTTCTAAAAAATACGATTAAATATTCTTTTTATTAATAACTAAAATTCAAAATCTTCCTTAAAATACTGCCAGTTTACTTTTACATTTTCAATTCATTTAAAAAACTATTGGTATGAATAAGTTGACGATTTCAAATTCCGTTTACGATATCAAATTCGTTTTAAAGTAATTTTGTAAATAAAATTGAATATTTTCCCTTCAAATTCATTTTAAGTAATTTTTGTAAACAAAATTGAATGTTTTATATTCATATTCCGTTTGCGGTAAATTCGTTCTAAAAATACGATTAAATATTCTTTTTATAAATAACTAAAATTGAATGTTATTATATTCAAAGATGCTCCCTAAAATCTTAAAAATTTCAAAGTCCTCATAACTAATTCACTAACAATGGTAAGAGGGAAAACTAAATAGGTAATTTTATATTCAAACTCTGTTTCTGACATCAAATTCATTTTAAAATAGTATTATAAGTATTTTCATATTCAGATTTTAAGAAGATTTAAGAAGATTCAAAGTCTTTCTGGAAAATGTATCCGTAAATAAGTTACATTCACGCAATGAAACAAATTACCTGTACTTTTCCATTGATAAATTAATAATTTAAAAATTATTCGATGTCCTAACCAAACTTAATCCTTTCTTTCATGATAGTAATAACTATATACACTAATTACCCTATTATAATAATAACTACATACGTTAATTACTGTTTAACAGCCGTTTGAAATCAAACATCTATTTCACGAACAAACATGACAAGAGATTCCCTTTGAATTAAGTTTAAATAAAAATCTCTCTCTCTCTTTCTACTTTCCCAATGCTAAACTTAAAATCTTAAAATTTTTCTAAATCCTAGCTAATCTTAAATCAGTCTTTTTTGATTCTTTCATTACAGTAATAACTATGCACAATAATAACTTTACAATAGCAATACCTGTAATAACAGTTATTGCAGCTTCCCTTTTCTAACTTCATTTTTCTTATGTTCAATTATCATCCACGTCACTTTATATTCTATTTTCCATTTTATTATTCAATTATCGGTGGTTGATTTTGTATTCCATTTCTAAATTTTCAATTATCGGTGCACCGTTTTGTACATTCATATCATATAAAGAAGACACGCCCACTCATTGCTATTACATACTTTTTACTACTAACAGGTGCCATTTTATATTTTAACCACGCCTTCTTACATGTTGAATCTGGCAGGCCTCGTTTCCTCTTGCACAAAATGTATCTCTATTATACTACAGATTCCTCACTGTTCGAGCTCACTCTAACTAAAACTCGGAAAACTTAGTAATTAGACCACGCCTACCATTTATTTCTCACTCTTACCCACATATCGCCACTCTTTATCTCTCACTCGCTCTTCTTTTACTTTATATTAATACGCTCTAAAAGAAAACTCCGTGGCGGGGGCGGAAAGATCTAGCTGCCCCTCGGGAATGCTCATGCATCGCCCCCTCACCTACTACCTATATAGAGCGTTAGTTGCTATACTACTAGGAAACTCCAAAGATTGGCGTCAGTTTAATGTCTTACAAGCTATTATCTGCAGTCCTAAATATCATATTTGTAGGTTTTCGCTCCAACAAGCCGTTTCAAAAAGGTCCTAAAATGGAACAAATAGAAATGCAGATATATTTACAAAACCTGTATATTTACAGATACCTTCACTATCTATTGTATATATGATTTAAGCGTTTATAAATTTATTAACGATATTCAATGTTTTGGTGTGTTATAAATAAGGAAATACATTTAAATTTTAAAAATTTTATTTACATGTTACTGCAATTGCAGTGAAATGCTTTTATAGTAGCTATTTTACTTATGTAAATAAGTTGCATCTTACTTTTACTTCAAATTCATATCCAAAGTTTAAAACTTTGCTTGCTTTTATGTAAAAACGATATATCAAAGTTTTAAAGAGAGATTTTGATCTTTAAAAATATATTCCGAAAGTTTTATCATAATGGATAATTTTAAAAGCTTTAGAGGATGTCTTTCATGTTAGTCGTTTTGAAGTAAAGAATACATTTGGTTATGCACACGAGTTAAAAAGAAAAAACTTTGTAGAATCAGAATTCAAGCCATGCAAATCTCAACACAACGACACAAAAAATTCAAATAAAGGTCTCGATTGAAATTCTTCTCGGTATTTCGTGAAGTACGAACTATATAATCGAGTCAGTCGCGTATATCGTTCAGTCAGATTTGTGTGCAGCATTAAAGGGGTACGTGAAATGGTAACCGCACTACAAAATGGCGGATTGAAGCATTTCCAATATAAGGAAGCTTCCTAACGGTTTATTGACTTCCGATTTCTAAAATGGATACATATAACATGGTATAGAGTAATATATGAGGTTTTCTCGAGATTTTGCACCTTAGGCAATATATAAATTTTTATTATCGTTTTATATTCAATACTATAAATTCCTACATTTATAGTACAGTTCGTCTTTAAATGCTGCTTTCGGGTTTTACATATGCTAATCGAAATTGGAAGAGCAAAATTCAGAAATTGTCTTGTGAATGTGGTGTGCGTTGTACCATTAATCGGTGTTATCCCTGGAGGGTAGTATATAATAATTTTGTATACAAATTTTAGGCAATATATAATCAAGTAGGTACGCAAAGCAACAACGATAGCACAACCTATTTTAATCCCAGACTAGAGAAGACATTTGCAAATGGAATTGGGGTACCCTAAATGTTACACTGGGACCAAGTATGAATATATAATTGCCTATTTGTTAGTAAACAGGTCGTCAAGAAACCATCAATGGAAGCTTCTAAATATTAACTTAGGTAGATTAACAATTAAATTGAGGACGAATTTTGTCTATCATTTCCGTTACATTGATTTAAATGTTTAAGCAATTTATTATTTCTGTTATCAATTTATTACTAAATTACTGAGAATATTAATATTTTAAGTAGGTAATTATATGCCTAATTATTTCTTTCTAGAGTTATATATGTGTAATTTTTTCAGGTCATCTACGGCTGAAGTAACCGGAACGGTAAGGATTTTAGATGCATGTTACACAAATAGGAATAATGTATACAGTATTAAAGTTTTACTAGAACAAAGTTTTAATATTTACACATCTGTTCTTAAATAATATAAGTTCTGTGTAGTTAATTGAGTAGTAGAATAGTTCACATGTGAATCTATCGCAATAAAGAAATTTTGCATACTGATTGATTTCACTTCAAACAATTACTGAATCTAATTTATTTACAATTGTAACTAGATGTGCTTTGGGGGAAACACATCTGGCATTTTGTCAAATTCTGTTTCAATTTGATGAGCACTCCAATTCTTTTTGTTTCTGGTTTACTACGATTTCTTACCAATTTTCCAGTTACGGACGAATGAAAATCTATTTGAAAGTAAATTGCGCTGTGAAGCTTATTTCTTTTTTAGATCAAAAATATTCGCAGCAGAGCAATATATCTAATGTAGAAAAACATCTAAACTGAAGCTGCGCAACAGTAAAATACAAAACTCTGACTACTGAAATGTGTTACATGGCAATCAATTATTTAGGACTCATTCTCTCTTCACTGTTAGTGGCGATATATATTTATATAGCCTTGTGCGTGATGTGACGTATAGGTTCTTTATTGCGGTATTTCAATTCCGTAGTGTTGGTTACCTGATGTTGATAAATCTAATTCAGAAGAATGTAATACGTTTTTTCATGAAAATCCTATTTCATCTAACACATAAGATAAATTTATTTATTTTTTGTATAACAAATACAGTTATATATTTGTTTAGACAAAAATAATTACTTGAAACAATAAAAAAATGTCATTTTTTAAATGCGACTTTTTAAGGGAGTTAACGGCACTACAGTACACTGGCTATAAGTACTTATTTGCTGTTGGGGTGTCCTATTTTCTACTCTTTGTTTTCCCTATAATCCTTAATGTATTCCGTTGGAATATTGCTGAACAATGCTTTTATTATCTTATATCTATTCCAAACTTTACTAAAAGCATTATTATTGCAAGTACAATAAATTCTAAAGAATATAACGAGTATAAAAATTATCTTAAAAATCAGAAAATTTTCCGGACGTATATAATATTTACTAAGAAACGTACGATATACTTTAGTAATTGTTTGATTAATGAGTTAGTAAACTTAAAAAACCCGAACTCTTGTTTAATTTATGAAATTTCTTTTACTTCCGTTATATTAGAATATGCTCCCTGCAGATTGTTTGAGGAAATTTATACATGTCTACCATTTCATTTAATTCCTATTGTTCTGTCAGAGATATTTCATTTATCATATTTTTTTCATTGTATATTAGCTAAACCACGAAAGACGAGCCCAGTGCTACTGACATTTATTTGAAATAAAATGATACTGGCTAATAAAATTAGCGTTAGTTCCTTAAATGTATTATTTGCTCACATCTGTCACATATTTAACTATATAATGTGGCCCTAAAGTCGCATTTTAATTAAATAAAATACGGGTGTAGGAATTTATATTAAATAGTAAACATAGTTTTCAAACTCGGGTAAATAGTTTTAAACGTTAAGAAACCTTAATTGAATGAAATTGATAATGTGTTTAGTTAGGTGAATTCTAAGGCTCTCGGCGTTTTTAACTTTATTAATCGAAATACGAATATAGTAAAAAGTTTGTAACTACGCAGTATGCGTGTGTAATTTTAAACTATTTATAAACGACGGGAGATTTTCATGTAATCTACCTAGCTATGAAGGAAAACAATTGAACATTCAACATAGGTTCCTTTAACATTTATACATTTAGTTCAACGTTTCTTTAGTAATAATATACTCGAAACTAAGTTCGTTCGTTAGGTCTGCAAAAACCTCTTCTATAGTTTCTTTTAGCTCCTCATTAGAAGAAAAACGTTGTCCGCGCAAATGCTTTTTAGGCTTAGGAAATAAGTAATAGTCGTTTGGTGCCAAGTTGGGACTGTAGGGTGGATGTCTCATCTCTAGGAAGCCACAGTCGCGGATTACTTGTTCGACTTTTCGAGCTTTATGCATCTGCAGTTGTCATAAAGCAGCATACTCTTCTGTCCATGGTCTTTTTAATAGTAAAATTTTTAAGGTTGTTGTCTCTAATATTCCTACTTCATTAGCAATTTTTGAAACCCCTATTCTTCGATCTGTCAAAACCAAATCTTCAACTTTTTGGTTGTTTTCTGTGTTTCATGCTTCCACTTGCCTTCCAGATTTTGGATCTTGATCTAATTCTCTGCAAAATTTTACTGTAAAATAAGATGGCGTATCTTTTACATATACACCGATCATCCTCTCATAAATAACTTTTGGTCCATTTCCCTCTTTTGTTAAGAATTTTATAACGCTTCTAAATTCAAGCTTTACTTCACTGATTTTCTCACACTTAATCCTCTGCAGAAATTGCAATTTTTGTCTGATTTGAACAAGACGTGACAAGTAAATCGGAAAATATCACAGTAAGTTGGCATCAGAAAATAGCGATTGCTACTTATTATTTTCATAGCTAGGTAGATTATATACAAAATCTCCCTCGTATATTTGTGAAATTGTTACATATCAGTTTGCTTTTCGTCAAGTCAATATTTTACAAATTAAAAATCAATTATTAATTTTAATATTTAAAACGTTTCATTATACAAAGCGTTTTGATGTTTTGGATACGCCTTTTTGTTTGCTTTACTAATTAAAGTGTGTCATAAGACAATATTTAGAAATGGAATATAAGCAGTTATAGATAGTGCATAAAAAATTAACATCTTTACTATAAAGCGCAATCTGAGAACTTGAATATGACCCGAAACGTGTGGAAATAACATTCACCAGCCCAACAGATTTTCCGGTATGTATTTAGCGTGTTATAAAACATCCAACAAATAACGCAAATAAGCTAGTAGCAAAAAATAGCTGGAACCTAGTTGCTTTATTAATAGAATTTTACTGTATCTGTAGACCACAAAACAGTTGCACGACAACTATAGTTACGAATGTGAAACCAAATCATAACAATTTAGAGATTTGTTCTCAAAATAAAAATCACGTAAATGACTTGAATTTCAATAGCATGAATCTACAAACAATAACTGATTGAGTACGACGTTTTTATGAATCCAAAGGAAATTACGAAGATTTCCGACGAAAATGGGTTTGACAAGTTCCTATCAAATGAAATCGTACCGTCATTTGATCAGCAAATTTGAAAGAACGGGGTCTGACTTTTCGAGATCAGAAAGACTAAAAATTATTGATATTCAATTTGCAGAAGTTGTTTAGGAAAATCATAACATAGCCAACATTAATCCGCTAGCAATCAGTAGTATGAATGTGATATACCAAAACGATTGCAAATGCCATATACAACGGTTTGAAAAATTTTATTTATCAGTATTGGTTCAAATTGTAATTAAACTTAAACCTCAATAGTTATCCCGTATTTTATGGACAGATGAGGCTCAGTTATCTCTTAATGTTGGAATCAATACTCAAAACTGTAGTCCATGGTCAACCGAAAATCCACATTAAATCTGTCGGGAAGGCCTTCATGACAAGGAAGCCACCATTCGGGGGGTTCTAAGCTAATTTCATAATTAATCCATACCTTTTCGAGGAAATACAGAATTGAAACACCGTATCTACAACTGTTATAACTTCAAAACTAGCTCAAGGAATTGAAAATATAATTTTTTGCACCCCGTACATTTGTCGACCAAGAATTGTCAATGCTGTTTTCCAAAACCGTGTTATAAGCACATTTTGCAAATCTTACTGACTGTGCAATTTAACCAGAGATGTTGAGTAATGCTGGGTACAATTTAGAGGAATGATTGGTGATTATACAACAATAAAATGGAGGTAATATTGAACACTTATGGTAACCGGTTGCTCCAAATATGGAGTAACCTAATAGGAACCAAAATTTCAGTAAGATTATTTCATTTACAAATCCACAATTCTTAGGGCCAGTACTTTCAACTCCGGTTAAATGTAATCATCGGTTAATATCCATAACAACCATTGTCAGCACAATATTAACCAAGGCAAATAACTGCTGATTAAATTTAACGGGAAATGAAAGTACCGGCCCTTAGTGTAGTTATTTTTTAACGTGCCATTATCATATTGTTTATTAAATCATCTCTAAAAAATAATTTCGATGCACTCTTTTCGGTTTACACATGTTCTAACGATACTTAGGTTTTTTAGTTTTTTAGCGAAGAGCAATGCAGAGTTGATGTAAGGAATAGAATTAATATGTATGTGTAAGTATTTTTGTGACACTCTAGACTGTTATGCACGAAGCCTCTGTTTAAACCTTTATGTACAACTGCTCTCGTTATATATATTGCAACGGTCTGATTTAGACCGCAATCTACAATATTAATAAATAGAAATGTTTCGATTTGTTTAGTACCTTTTATATCTATATTCTAATTGAGCTTGCAAGTGTTAAAAATTCCATTTCTATAAATTAAATTTTTCTTTATAAAAATTGTTTGGGAACCGCTGACTTTCGATATGTGGATGAAGGCAATCGTACCTGTGCGCTCTAGTGTTGATTAGACAAGCGCGTTACACTTTGATTTCAACTGCCGAAGGGTTTGAATTTTCAATTGCTTCTACGTTTAAATATAGTGTTTTAGACGGATCCCTTTATTTCTTGTGTCCACTTGAATTTTACTCAAGGTAGGTTTCTTACTTTATTGATTAATTCATGCTTTTGTAGAAGAAACTTCTCGAACTAAAACACAATCGTTTAATAATAATGTTTATTTAAAGTTGAAATAAAATGAATCACCCTAATTTATTAATCTTAAACATAAAAGTGAACATGAAAACTAAAACACTGCTTAGCGTCATGTAG
>JAHWXV010940653.1:0-10833 GCA_024586415.1 Phrixothrix hirtus | reverse complement strand
CAGTGTTTAGCTTCGCAGTATAGGAGAACCATGCTTCGCTCCACTGTAGCTTTGCCGGCCGTTGCTAAAACACTGGTGTTTCTGCCACATGCGTTATTGCGATTTCGTCTTGTGACACGATATGTCGTTTTTAGATAGAATGGGAGATTCTCACATTAAACTCCGGAAGAGGTATTCCAATCAAGTATGTACATCTACGAGTGGTAATATAATTTTTCAGTAATTTATAACATAACTGCTTATAAATGCCGGAATTGTTCAAGACATTACCAATTTAGATCTTAGCCGACTTTCTGTTAATGGTATGTGACATGTACAATATAATTGGATGTTAATGTTTATTCTTATTCTAAGAAGCAAATAAATCACACCTCCCAGTTTATAGTGAGCATTTCTGCGAATTTGTTCCTTGGAGATTACATCATTATATAATCGACATAAGGCTGCGATATGATGGGTATCTAAACACGAGGACGTGGTAGTTTTAGATTAGTCTTTTCAGCTACGTATAGTCCGTTATAGGGTCTCAGCGAAATGTCATCATATAAATGTCGGTGAATTCATCAAAAATAAATGTTGTCATTAATATACACAAGTAAAAAATTCTTATCGATTACACTCAATTTTGAATTATTCGGTTATTATCGTTTGTATTCAAAAGGCCTAGAGGATATTAAATCGTTTAATACACATTGTCACTGTTAGTAGTAATACAACTGACTTATTTGATGGCTTCATAGGAGCGACATTCAGCTATGTGACAGATAAAATATCGTAATATGCATTAATCCATTCCTTATACAAGTTAGACTCATGCCTTTATGTCTTTACTAGAACAGAATCTGTAAACTTGATCCATTGAGGGCATCTTCCTTATAACTCGCTTTCAAAGGCGATTCAAAACGATGATGAATCCCCATTTTAGAAACATTTTCCATTTCGAGGAAATCGACTTTCTTGTTAAACTTTGTGATATTGCGAAATTTGGAAGCCAAAATAAATATTTCCATCGATGTGTATAATGTAGAGGAAATATTTGAACATGGTAAAATACCTCTATATTTTTCTAAAAATAAGGAAAGATTGCATGCGAATTTCATTACTGTTGGATTAAAGATTTTTCAAGATCGTCAGCAAATCAAGTAAAGGTTAAAAAACTACATCTCATTTTTGGGACAGTTACTTGTGATATTTCTGTCACAACAACTGCGGCAAAGCTTCTTATCATAAATTTTGTAATTTGTAATTGTATAATTCTTTACTTGAAAAAATACTCAAGTTTAAAAATTACCACAAACAACTAAGAGTGCCTTTTATAGTTTATGCAAAATTCGAGAGCATTCTGAAACTGATTGACAGTGGGGCCGAATCCTTTTAAAAAACTTACGATTAAAACGTGCACTTTTTTAATATTGCCTAAAATGTTTTTTCAATTCTGTTTTTCCCAAATTTGAATTTTATCGCTGTCCGGAAGCAACCGGTGAATTTGTCCGCAGTTTAGAAACTGACATTAAGACATATACGATAACTATCTAATTTGTCATAAACCTTTCGGTGTTAGAGATATTAAAGTGAAGGATCACTGTGTCTGCAGAGTAGCGGCTCATTCAATATGCGGTTTAAATTGTAAAGTTCCCACTTTTATTGCGATGTTTTTTATAATGAAATGAGCTATGATTTGACATCATTGCATAAAATAAACTGCCTCTCGTTTTGAAAAAATCTACTGGTAGATGAAGTTTTTGATTAATCTCATAAATTGCAAAAGGTACATTTACGTTTGCGCTTTTTGGACAGTTTTCGATTTTTGAATTCCTCTTTAGACAATGTAAATTTTTATTTTACTAAGAGATGAGCAGTGTATGGAAATTAAAAAACATTTTGAAATGTATGAAGTTTTATTTATTAAGATAGAAAGGGATCGTTCCATATTTTTACGTTGACGGTTTTAACAAGTTAGATGAAAGAATTGCCAAGGTCGCACAATTTTGCGACAAATTGAAAGTAAAACACAAATTGAGGCCTGACTACCAGCGAGCATTAGATGCATGGAACCTATTTAAATGTAAAACTTTATGTGATTAATCGGAAATTTATTTAAAAAGTAATGTTTGACTTTTAGCTGACATATAAAAATTTTAGATTCGTGTGCTTTAAACTTTTACTGGGCTTGGTTTAAGTTGAGATGCTATACTTAAAAGTACATCGGTGCAGTTGGAATTGTTAACTGATATAGAAATGCTTCTTTATTTTTAAAAGGGCATTCGTGGCGGTGTAAGTATGTGTAGGAAGGAAATCGATCGCAAACAATAGATTTTTTCCAAATTATAATTCTAGAAAACCTATCAGTTTTATTATGAACTTAGATGATACGAACCATTTCCTCGAGGTTATTTGAAATTAACTAACCGATGATGAATTAATGAATTTAGCGATTTCGATGTAGGTTATATACTAGAAATTGATATGGAGTATCTACAATACTTATATAATGTTTGATTCGCAGTGATACTGACTTAATCCATTGAATGAAGCGTGCTAAGTTCGCGATATTGCACACTCAAAATCACTTAACCTTGCAGAATGCCATGAAACTGACGAAGTGCTTGTTACAAAAGCGTGGAATCGATTTCGATCGTAAGATGATAGCTCCAGAGAAAAAACCTTGGCTCTCACAATAACTGGTCTTATGATAGGAAAAACTAAATTAGGAGCGGGAACTTGTTCTAGACGTAAACAAACGTAAGCAACGACGAGCAATTGATTTCAATAAAGTTTTTAAATCAGCACAAACGGGAATGGGCCATAAAACGCACTATAACACATACGTGTCTATCAAAAATGCCTTAACTGCTTTAAAAAAGAAAAATGTTAAAATATCAAAACAAAGAATAATGTTCCCAAGGTATTTGGTATTTGCAGCATTATGAGTGATCAAATCGTGAGGAGGAGGTGCTACCGTTCTTGCTTAAACTGTAAATGTCGTCAAGAAAACTATGAAAGTGTCATAAGAAACAAAGAAATGATGAAGCGATGGAAGGTGCTGTAATAGGGAAAGCTCTGATTTGGAATTATAAAAAAAGATACCCATAAAGCTGACTTCTCGTGCATAAAAAACAATTTGAAGCGCTATGTAAAAGCTTTAAAAATTCTAAATTTTAGGGAAGTGTTTATGGAAAATAAATTACCTGACAAAGTATGTGAGCATAAATGTGCCGTTATTAACTTGTATGATAAGATGGAAAGTGGAATCTATTGCACGGTATATGTAGAACGCGGCAGTGGGGTGATATGTTTCTATAGTATTGGACAACTTAAACCTCCGTTGGAGTTTTTTCATTATCTTCGTAGCGACACGTCGCGACAGAATGTAAAAGCGATACTTTATAACTATAATTTTAAAATTACAAAAACTCAATTCCTGTAATTATAGACATTTAGCGTTGGAGTTTTTATACGGAAACACTTTTACCGACATGGGTCCATTTTAACTAGGAACTTTAATCCTCATATATTATTAGATTCTAATAAAGAATATCTTGCAGGATTGATAAATTTCGAAATTTTCAATGCCATACCTAGATCTGAATATCGATTTAAATTTCGAAGTACAATTTCTATACCTGAAAGGTCATATGAAGTACCTGAGATTATAGAAACCGAACAACAATACTTTAAAGCATCAGTTATAGCAACAGACTTGTCGATTTTTTCATTGAAGATTATATTGCACAATTGCTAGGATTGAAGGAAATACCTAACATCGCATGTCGTTTATAAATTGGATTATCCAACTCAAATTTTAAAGTAAATGCTATACCAATCGATTGTAAAATAACAAGTGCAAATTCATCTTTTCCAAGGATACAAGATATTCGAATCTGCTGATTATGTGATATATTTGCCAATCAATGCCAAGCATATCACAAATAACTCTCAAAGTATTAGATCAAGATGGGAATCTCGTTAACTTTAGAGCCGAGACTATCACAATAGGACTTTATTTGAAGATCATCCCCGATGGTATTAGATATAATTTGATTGTTGAATATGTGAAATTCAGTTTTCTCTGCACAACAATTAGACGACGTTTAACCATCAAGCAATTAACAGAATTTAATAAAGTGTTCTTTGATTCACTAGGATTCACAGTGTTACAACGAGTATACTAAACATTAACGAAAACGTTTGAATTGATAAATCGATTTTTAATCGGCAAATATATATCCATCAATCTTATACTCTTCGGTTTAATAACAACGACGGTGTGATATCTACAGCTGCAAACTTTGTTAATGATAGTGTCGCTTATGCTTTTGCGGATTCTGCAACAAGGGCAGACTTAAGCTCAATAATGAAAGGATGTTTATCCTATGATGCGTCTGATAGTGCAAAACTACAAAATGCTGCTTGTTTCCTGTGGAAAAGAACGCTTTGATTGATGCTAAAGGAAATTTTAACGCATAGTGTACCTAAATGCTTTTGGGTTTTACATTAGACTATAAAACGTATTTTGAATATCATACAAGGACTAATAACACAAAGTCACACAGGTTCTGATGCCATAGTGTCTACTGCGGCAAGTGGTCGTTAAGGTTTATATTGATACGAGGGCAATTAAAATTTGACCTACATTTATATTTTTTTACGTTCTTTAGCTTCTGCATTAGAAAAATATGGAACTAGTCGATGAGCAAACTCTATAGAGATGATGTATAAAACAATGATCACACATTTCATCCTTACGATATTTTTCACATATCTATTGTAATCAACCCTGTTGAACTCCTAAAATCGATAAACAGCTGAGCGTTCAGCATCAAACTGTAACGTCAAAACTTACTGAATTGATCTCTCGATGGCTGTATGATTATCTACGACTTTTGTCCACAACTGTTCCGCATAGAACATCCACATTGCGACTAAACGCTCATAATACGTTTTCCCCTCAATAATATTTCCCCCACTTCTTTTTTAATTGTCCAGATTGATTCTACGTAATATTTTCTATTTTCTGTCTTTATGCTTGAGTAAACATTTTTACAAGGTTTACATTGGCACTAAATTTTTCTGGAAGGCAGCACTATTACATCACAAGTTTTTATGCTGATCATTGATTGTCATAAAATTTAGTGTAGGACTACCTGATACATATATATTGCTCTTTATTAAATTATTATAGACGGCTTCAAAATCGTGAACAAAAGCTGTTTAACCTGCGTTCTATTATAGAAAATAAACATTACAATTCGATAATGGCCTCACATCAAATATATTTGTACTCTACACATTCTCAATGTTTATAAATTTTAAACAACCGATTTCACCGAAAAAAAATGTATTTAAGGCCCTCTTTCATGGAGTCCTCAAACTATCATTATTCTGAAAATAATTAGTTATGATCTTTATATTCTTCAATAAGGTTTGTTACTCCTTTTTTCTAAATGCTACATATTTATTACGCAAGTTACTAAGCTTCACAGAAGAAAAAGAGTCTTTTTCCGGATACACTCCAACACTAATGTATTTACTCTTAGTTCTGTTCAAAGCAGAACTTTTATTTCAGTAAAGGAAACCCTTAATATTTCTTTTCCATACAAGTATCGTTACATTCAAACGCTTTTATTCTCGCGTTTTGAATAATATCGTATAGGATTTCCACTATATTTACTTTAATAAATAATTATATATAATAAATAAATTACTTCTTTACAATGATGAGAGAAGATACTCAACACAAAACACAGTGCTTTATTAAAGTCCGTTTTAATTAAATATGAATTCAAATAGCCTTAACCGTGTAGTTGACCCGTAGTTAATATGGAGGGGACAAGTGAAGGGGAAGGATATAATCCAAATACCTTGTTTTCATTCATTTCTTTATATAATATACATTGCGATTATAAAGTATCCCCATTATACAATCAACTACTTCAACGCTGAATCTCAAATATGACTATTTAAGAATTGGCTTGGTGCAGTGTCTCCTGTTAACTTAGCAACTGCTGGTATCTTTTATACTCAAGTGGATGATGTTGTTACATGTGCCTTTTTCGGTACAAATTTACAGAGTTGGGAAAAAGTCATTGAGCACCTTAAATACGACACAAACTGCAAATTCGTTAAGCTCACAACTGATGTTCATAAAATTGAAATCCACATCCAACATTTTATACCTAGTCCAACTGTATTGAAACGTTTGTAGTACATCAGGAATTGTATTTTGTAAAATATAAAAATAATGAATAATTATTATCATAAAATGATTCATATAATAAATTCAATAACATTAGTTTATAATTTGCATTTCACTTATACAGTTCGTAAAATGTCATGGAAGCGGATTATGAGTAAAACTTTTAACTTGAACATATCCTAGCATTTTGTATCTAGAAGTATAATTTAAAATCGTAATTGTGGGCATAACAAAATATTGACCCCGGATATAGGGAGCCTTTATGCTTGACTATTTGAACCCCGGAATATCCCTGACCCAATTGTGGTTCTAGTGCTTTGTGTCCGGCACATCCTCAACCTAATTGCAACTCCAGAATCCACCTTCACACAATACTTCTAGACTTGACATTTGCTAATGCAAAACACGTATGCCTAATTGAATTAAAGTATTATCATTGAATTTGCTAAATGTTCTTGCTATAATGTTTCTTAAACATCGTGTAAGTATTTACACATATTCTATTGAAATCGAGGTTTTCTTGTTTCGTTAACTTTGGCGTTGAATCTTTCTATCTGAATAGAAAATATTTACTTTATTTTATTGGGTGATGTGCTATTAATATCCTATTTTATAAACCAAATAAGAAATTTTGGATACCACAATATCGGCAAAAAAGATTTTCTGCTCAAACGCCTCTATGAGGCGTTCTAAACATTTAAATCGAAATATAACCAACCACTCACTTCACTCTACACACTTTAGTAAATAAAAACTAATTTTACAATAACTCGTTTAATGTTCATAGAGGAGTGCAATGATAGAAACATCCGCTTAATATAATTTCCAATAAAAATTCAAAAACCATCTAACCTCATTTTTATTTCCTATACAACATGCAGAAGATTTATACCAGTTTTAATTTTTATTCGTAATTTTCACCCTTAATATAAGATACGACCATCGAAAAAATCTTTATTTATTTGGTATGAATCGAATCACTGATTCTATACGAACTCGCAAATCTTGTTAATGCAATACCAACTTTAGGGGTATTTTCACATATAAAATGGTTTACGGCCGCTGAGAAAAATAGGCGTCCCTTAGGTTAAAATTGTTTACGACAAATTTAAATTCCACCAAAATCGGACGTGGATGTTTCCGTGATAGTTCAAAAAGCAACGTTAAACAGAAGATGGAAGTAACAGAATAAATATGCAGTAGGTGGTGAATAAAGGTTAAAGCGGCGATCTATTGTAAGGGAACTAGTAAGGTATGCACTGCTGATGATCCAAATAGTATATGGGTTGCGAACTCATACTTTAGCTAAATTAGCTTCAACGAGCTGAACAAAATCATCTCCCGCATAAATTAAACCGTACAAAGCCAACTATTGTAAGGAGTTCGCTATAAGATTTTTGTTGTCGTCATAAAGAACTAAGTCTCTCAACTGACGTTGTTAGCACGGGCATCAGGTTTTAATGCAACCCGTGTTTATGTCCTCTTCGACTTGCTAGAAAGATTTGATGATGATAATGCTGATGTACGAACTTGACAAAAAGGGATTTGCCATCATTCCCAATCATTTATCAAAAATAGTTGTTAGGCGAAGAAAGCCTAAGATAAGAAAAACATCATGTCTGCTGAAGAAAGTAAACACAACCATAGTTTGCTGAGTCAATGCTTCTGGGAGGTTTACGCCGTCACGATTCAGCTCTTTGCAAGAAAAACGATGAAAATGGAGTTGACAAATGAGAACCAAAGGAAGTATTTTCGCTTGCAAGATAATGGTTCAATGAACGTCAAACTCTTCGATCAATAGCTTTGTCATGTTATTGAAGAGGTAAATCCCGATGCATAAGAAAAGGCTGACTTACTAATGAAGCTCTAAATATACATGTTTTACTTTTCTTCCCTTTACATACTGCCCATCGGCTACAACTCTTTAGCCCGTTAAGTACATATTTCGGCTAGAAGGCTGAGACTGGATTACACCAAAATCTAGACACGAATTAACGACATTTCAAGTTTATAGACTGTTTGAAGAAGCTTCTTCTATACTAAAAGCTATAATGGCTTACGTAAAACTAGACTAATAAATGGAAACGTGTTTGTGGGAACGAATATTACACAATCATTGATTACTGACTTACGTCCACTATGTGTTCAAAGAGCACCAAATAAAGATGATGATAGCTTATCTTCTATTTCAATGATAACAAAAATTGTTCCACAGCAGCAAGTAAACATGCCAGAAAACTTCGGAATTTGAGGTAACATCTCGACTACATAACAAAATAAAGATCTAGGAATAGCACACATTTGGTTTCATATTCCCATAAAATTTTGACATCAGCTAGCATGCCTTTGAGAAATTTAATCCTTCAAACGGTTTTTGTCCAGTGCGAATAATCAAATACAATGCCATAAAATCTAGTATTCCACTCTCTGAAATAGATAACCGTACAAAGAGGAAACGCCTCATAAGCTACAATTTTGACTTAAACTACACGATGCGTGCACAGGCGTATCTGATTTACTGATTTTTGTAGATTTGTTACTGGTTCAATTTGCACAAAGTGTGTAAATTGAACACCGGCTTATAATAAAAAAATGTTTAATACAATAAGAATTTTAAATTTATGTGAGTTACTTTATGACAAAATTGTGAGCTTAATTCTATAGTATTCTGTAGATATACATACATACATCCTTATATAGGTACCGCATTATATGGCGCAGGCATGGCAAAAAAGGAAATCTGGTCAAAATTACACAACTTTCCCTTATGTGATAAATTATTAGAAAATAATAGCACTTGTGGCACTTTTCTTGCAAGTATTAAAAACAATAGAAAACAATTAAAAACAAGTACGGTAGAACTTACAATCCAATTTTTTATCCGAAATTAAAAAACAAGTGAATGATTTTGCAGTTAAACTAAATTGGTATTTCCGACGTAGGATAGAGTTTCCCATGCAATATTCCACCGTGGTAACCTAGCAAACATTTTACAGTGGCATTAAATTATTTGTGTTATGATAAACTGCTTAAAGACAGATATAATGAACCTTTTATGATGGTTCTTTTCTTGTCTTATGACGTCACAAAAAAGTTTCACTGTAAAGTAAAATGGCATCAATTTAAAATTGTAAAAAACAAAGCTCTTTTAAACTTGTTTTCGCAATTACAATTTAAATACTGAATGAAAATATTTAAACCAGCAAGGACACATTTTGGTAAACGTTTTGGAACGGCCGAGAATCTAACTCGGGTTTCTATATCTGTACTCTAGCGTCTCTATTTTTACACCACCCATTCAATAGTCGAAGGTTATGAAAATTTTCTTTAACGTGCAAATATTAATATAAATCAATTGTTTAATTTTTCTAAAAATGTGTCCTTGCTCATTTTCAATTACTAAATGTCTGCCATGCCACATACAGTATTTTAAGAACATATAATTTAATAATTTTAATTAATACAAATTCCTCTACTTATTGATTATTTAAATATGTTGCACTATTTGTAAAATTGGCAAATAAATATAAAGTAATTAGAAATGAAGCAGTTACAAAACTCGTACCATTTCAAAAATAGAAATAAATTGTTTAATAATTTTAAACATTACGAAGTATTTTGTATTTATGTATATTAAAGAACAGTGTGTTTCATTACATCTGTTATGGCAATTGGTTTCGTCTGCTTTTGTTATGTCTAAATGGGCTTTTTTTTGTTTTTATTTGGATAAAAGACCCATTGAACGGTTTTCAGCAGAAAAAGACCAACTACAAAAATAAAAAATTTGAGATCTTGAAACTTTTGCGTTATTAATCTCTTGAAAATTATTTGGAAACATGATCTAACCCACAAGGCATGCTTAATGAAATCTAATGGATATTGAACCAAACAACATTCAATAGTAGGTTGTATAGGTGCCTGATGAGATCCAAATGTGTTAGTTCTTTTCTATAGATGTTAATGGTTATTTACCATTACACGTGTTTGTTCTTAAAATAGTTTTGCAATCTTAATTTTCTAAAAGTCTATAATATTTAATTCACTATATACAATATACCAGCGGATTGCAATGGTAGGCGGTAGGAAGGTCAGAATCTATAAACTGCATTTTAGGTTAGATAGTTTATTGTAATTCAAAATTTAAGGGTGGGCACAATTAAATTGTGCTGACAAGAACATAGATAAAGCTTATGCCGAAACTAGTACGATACATTTAATGCATTCTTTAAATTATGTTAGTATGTATGTAGGGTGTATTGTCGTTGTTTAATATTCAGCAAGTTAAGGTATTTACTATCGCAGTTGATACTGAATATACGAGTGATACCGATTATGACCTGCCATCTTAGGGTGTCTTTATAAAGAGAGTGAAGACAAGATATGTCTTCATTTCTATAGGTCACACGCGATTTTAATCTTTAAAGTACGAATGGTCGTCACGTTTGTTCCAATTGGTTCCAACTTTGTATTAGTAATTGATACATTTTTCGTGTTATTTGAGTTATATTTGAATTTAAGTAGTATTTTCGTTGAAAGTGTATATATAATTTTAGTGACTATAAGTTTGTCCTAAATGTTTAGTATCAGTTGGTTCAAAAAAACATTAACCTTTCATACAGAAAATATGTAAAACTAAA